>ML260129.1:0-72750 GCA_005239495.1 Nicotiana undulata | reverse complement strand
AATCCAGAACCGAGCCCTATTGCCCCCCCCCCCCCTCCCCAATAGAGTCGGGGACTGTACAGGCGCATAAGATGATCGAGGGTAAAGGGACCCCTCGATTTTGTTTACAAAGAATCGAAGAAGGATCACTTTCTCCATAAGGAGGGGTCAATCTGACCAAGAGTCACGCCACACCTCTTGCAGAAGGCAATGATGATCGGGTCTAGGGACCCAACTTGAAGGGGTAAGTGTAAAAACTTAATAAACCCTCCACGTGGGTAGTGATTGACTCCTCCGGCGAAGGCACCACCACATGATTATTGGCCAAACTGCAATCTTCTTTGACCTTGGTTAGGATATCGTCAGTGATCATACATATAGACCTCGAGACCGGCTCGCAACGACCCGGTACCGAGGAAATTTTTTCGATCTTAAAATTAGCAACGGTCGGGAACCCTGCAGGAACGAACTCTTCAGGGTGTGGTTCCGCCACAGCCTCGTCGCCGGTGGGTCATGATGAAAAGGAGGCCTCCTTTTGCTGGACAGTCTTAGAAGTTTTCGCCATTGTAGAACAGAAGAAAAGGAAAGTAGGAAGGTATGCTTAACGGTCTACTAAAAGTTCAAGAAATTTGGGGGCAACAGTTGGAGAGCAAAGGAATTTTTGAAGAACAAGAATAGGAAGAGCTTTGAACGTAAATTTTGAATGAATGAAAGTTAGGATATTTATAGCTTGTTGATGGCCGTTCAGAACCCGTAGTGGCCGACCAGCAACTGACAGACATTTAATGCCTTGGTACCCGACGGGACGTTTCGGTAACCATTTGTCTCTTGCGTCATAGTCAGGTGTCTCAATGACCGTTTGTCTCTTACGTCATGGTCCATCGAGACGGGATTCGGAAGCTCATATCATTTCTCGTCATCTTCTCTCCGAGAAACAAGGTGACTATCTGTATACGGTCAAAAGGGTTCGCCTCTTGTGTGACTAATCGAGACTGAAATATGATAGGTTAAAGTTCAACCTCGAATTATATCGAACCGAGGTGCGAAGTTATATTGTAAAGCTAGAGACCCGGGACCGAACAAAATCGAGATCAGATGAGATCGAGAGAAACTTGCCGAGTCGAATAACAAAAGGCCAAAATATTCGCGACCGACTGTAGATCACGGCGAAAATCTAGGCACGTATCAAGGATAGGCCGATTGTCTCTCCCATGCTTTCTGTTGGTCAACAACCAACCAAAGTGCTCTATACTTCTTCACTACTCGTACAGGCTTGACGGTGTTAAGCTGTATTGAGGGAATCGTTTTGTCTCAATCAATCAAGAATGTTATATATTTCAGGAGCTAGATTGGTTGGCGATGAACAGGACTCCCGCAGCACTATACATTTCCCTGAGGCGCCTAGCCTTTAGTTTATTTGCAAGAGAGAAGGCCTAGAAAGTCAGTCCACTAGCAGTTTCATTGGCCCATTTGAACCCTAGCTTCTCTTTCGATCCAAAAGTCGTCAATCGCATGTGCGATGTGTCTAGAGTTTAACTTCGGATCAGACCTCAAAAACAGAAAGAGAAAAAAAAGTGTCTTTGTGGCAACTATGTTATTAGCAAATCATGATATTTTTTACCTTGTATAGAATTGTATCAGGAGTAGGACTCCCCTACTATATAAAGGGGGTATGATCATTTGTAACGGACATCAGGATACGCATCACAAAGCAATATACTGTCATTTCTAGCTTTTATCATCTTATTATTCTTTTCATACATCAGTTGAGGCATTTCTTGGTTCAAGGGTGATCGAACTCGAGGGCCAAGGCTGTTCAATTTGCGTGATTTTCATTTATTCTTTTATCGCCGATGCCATTATTAACATGCTTTCTTAATTTGTATTAAGTTATATCATGTATCTTTAAAACCGCGTATAAATTCAATTTTATCCGATTTTTAAGATAAACATACACCCAAAAAAAATTCAATTATTTGTGAAAACATATCAGTTGATGAACACTTGATAAAGAAGTCTTATTTTGTTGTTCTGTTTGTTCTGTTCATTAAACAAATAACATATCGATCTGAATTTGGAACAGAGTGGTGGTGAAAAAGGAAAAAAAAACTAAACTAAACCATACATTTACTATTGCCTCGTGAGAAAGGTTATTGAAATGAGAATCCTGCAACTTTGGATAAATAAAGTATATGTTAATTAGATGTAATATCATTGAAAATTAAGCAAACTGTATTTCCACATGAGCTATCGTCACGTAAAGCTGACAAGGTGAATATATTATGCTCAGAAGTTAAAAAGCAAAATAAATAAAGAATGGTGCAATAAATGAATGAACGTCTTAGGAATTACTGGAAGCTCACTCCTCCCTTCTCTTACGAGTTCGGACTTCGGAGTTACACCTACCCCAGGTTTCTCTTCCCCCCTCCCCCACACCCCACCACGCGTAAAACTTAAGAGATGAGTTTGGTATATGAAGGAGTATATATTTGAGTAATTTTTTTTTCCTGACAACAATTTTCAGAAGAAACATTATTTAACTATCCAATACTCTATAAATTTTGAAAACTATTCAGATGAACAATTAGAAAAGAAAAAAAAACATAATCAAGTAAAGTCCTTTATCTCCTTTTAATTTCAAGAGAAATATATATTTCGGTGTTCGTTGTCAGAAAATGGCCTATTTCCTGAAACATTTTCAAGAAAATGTTCTCTTTATATATATTATAGCCAATCACACACCCAAAATGAATGGCAGTCTTTCTACAATTAGAAAATGAAAATGAACGTAAGAGTATCTACTAATAAGCTAGAGTTCAGGTATTACGTGTTGATATTGTGAATAAAAATCAATGCATAAAAGGGAATTTGACTAATACAATGTCAAAACACTCATGCACTTACACGAAGATAGATCTCGATGGCAGAATCTTAAAACATTGAAATGTCAACCTTAATTAAACAAAATTTTCATATTTTTATAAAATAATCGCACAGAAGATTTTCGCGGATGTTACTACTTTTAGATGCCTTGATCGCGCATTTCAGCATTTAGATATATTTCCAAACTAATAGGACATAACTGTTCTCGTAATTTCTTGTAAATTATTTTGTATGACTATAATCCTCATATTCATCCCTGCAAGATTTATAGCTTTGTTCCTTAATTTTCAAAAAGGTTTTTACTTTTGTAGAATAAGCTTCATCAGTCGGAATCTTTACGTTAAAGAAAACTGAACAATTTCATAAATTGGTCAATCTGAAGCTTGGAAGAAAAATGGTACATGACGTAATATTTTATGGAGCCAGAACTTTGCTTCCTTAATTTATCACTCAACCCACTCCATTAGAAACTACTTATCATAGGGATCGAAGAAAGGCCTCACAAACAACTAGTTTCAATCCAAATATCACAGGAAAAGGACCAAAACACACACAGTAAATTTTTGGCATAGAAAACGATGAAAAGCCTCACGAAAATCTAGTTTCGATACGAAATAACAGAAGGGACGTACTATAACGACACACACAGCAGATAGTAACTTGGGGCGGGATTGCACACTTGCATTAATTATATATAGTTTATTTATTACAAGTCATTATCGGGAGTGGTCCAAATAGAGGCAGAAAGTAGGCGCCGGGACTTCCACCCCAAAACGAGTTTATTTGTGCCAATCTCCTCCACCCTATACCCATCATTGAATAGCCCCAACAGCAATTTTGCTTGACAATGATTTGCAAAGCTTATATTACTCTCACGATACCCCACCGCAGTACTCAACCACTCCCCCCACGAGCACCTCTCATCCTCTCCCCGGGTTCGGTATATCCGGGCCAGTGACCCGGTTATCCGAGGCCCAAGGAACACCCGCTCCACCAACGCCCGAGCCCGGCTTTGGTGCGGGAACCCTGCTTCGAGTGAATCATAAAGGGCCGAGTAGTGGTGCAATGTGTCCATGAACTGGCCCACGAACCCTTCCTCCTCCCCAATGTGCCGTACTTCCTCTTCGACTAAGGTCACAAGCCTCGGGTTCAGTGTATTGGATCCAGAGAGGAACGAAGCGACTGAATCCGAGGTTCGATAGGTAAAATGAGGCAAGTGTAACATGCAATTTATAATTATAGCTTCTCCTCGGACCAACTTCAGAGCGGATGGCTTAAACATCTCGTCCGAGTCCAACCTGCAGAGGTGAAACGAAAATGGCTGGCCGATGGATGCCGCGAACGCCGTCAGCCGACGGCCGGTCTCTTGGACCGTCCCGAACGACCGACGACCACTGCCACTCCTCGACAATGCTGTGATCCTAAGGTGGGGAGCTGGGGGCCCATCTTTTCTGGACACCAAGGCTTGCATTAAGGAAGCCCATTGGATTCCTTCCATTATATCGTAGTCCACGATATGGACTCTTCTATCATGAGCCACGGCTTCTAAAATAGCTTGATTTGCTGTGAAGTGACCAAATTTTATAAAAGGGGACATGTCCTGTAATAATTGAAAAGCAGCCAACACATCTCCCTGTTGCTGCTCGTCCTTATAATTAGGAGAAAACACGCTCTTAGCGTGTAAGGTTCCGGAGGCGGCGCCGTCGAGCAACGCCTGCAAGGCGTCAGTGAAATGCGCACCTAACCTCTCCATGTTGGTTGCGCCATTAGGGGAAGCCAATTCCTTGAGCCGAACCAATATCACTCGAGCTAACTCACGGCTTTTGTTCACGCCGGTTAACGCCTCCGCTGCCGCCATCAGCAAGTGAACAAGCTTCAGCCCGTTGACATCTTCCGATTGATTGTTATTCGATTCTTCTGATTCCTCTATCAACACAGAATCCTCTGAGTTGTAAAAAGTACTCGATTTTGGGATATTCATATTCAACCCTCCTGAAGAATTGTTCCCTTCGATCATGGATTCAATTAAATCTTGAAAATTATCGCCACCAGAAAAAGCATCCCAATCAACAACCGGGGACCAGTAATTCCATGTACAACTATGATCATGGTCATCTTCAGAAGAGGAGGTGTTGGTAGTGGTAGTGGTGGTGGGAGTACTTAAACCACCGTAATAATCAAAATCTGGGATGGTTTCATCAACCATCATCGTAGCCATATAACAACAGTAGCAAACGCCGTGCGCTTCAGGTGTTTGTTATTATGCCTACTCAAAGAGAAGTGTGTGATTTATAAACGAAAAAGGGAAGAAGAAGAAGAAGAAAGGAGCTGAAATAAGAGACAATGTAGGTAGGAAGCTGATTGAGATTAAGGCATTAATAAAGCAGGGATTAGTACTCTAATAAATAAAGCGGTAATGATAGGGAGTTTGGTCTGATTTTATATATCACATTAAGGGTTCATTTGGTAGGAGGTAATAAGAATAATGCTAAACAGGGTGCTAGTAACTTGTATTAATAATGCTATACATTAGTTATACTAAGTTTCTTTATTATTTACTCTTTGATTTGGTGTATTATAGCATTGCAGTAAAAATTAATTGTTTACAAAAATATCGTCTACATTCCTTAACTTTGTAAACTATTTTTATTGTAATAGTTTTACTACCCTCTACGTTCTTTTTTCTCTCTAAAGCTAACTTTTTTACAAGGGAGCAAAATTTTCTCTCTAAAGCTAACTTTTTTACAAGGGAGCAAAATGAAAAGAGAAAACTAAATGAAATATTAAAGTTTTAAAAAAGAATTAATTGCTATGACAAATAATATAAAATACCAATTATTAAAGAATGAATAGATTTTTAACAAATAAAGTAAACTTCAATTTATACTTGAACGAATTCAAAAAAAAAATTTAATATTAACTATGATATTATTTTTATTATAGTGGAATGCTAAAAGGGAAAAACTAATTACAATATTATAATATAAATATATAAAATATGAGTGGAAGTATTTGGAATAGGTTTTGAGAGATTTGATGGACAATTATGTCTTTAACCATGTTTATGCAAGTATTAAAACGAAAAAGTGTCAAATATTTTCATTTACTTTTATTTATTGTTCAATCATATCCCCTGTTATACTTTCTATTCATATATATCCATGCCGTCCATCAAAGTTTATATTTTTCCTTATATTAACGGCCAAGACACGTGGCGTCTTCTGAGACTAAACTAACCCAACATTCCCGACTCCTTACCCACAATCCGTCTGACCCTATTCCTCTTTTACTCTTCTTTAAAACAAATCCACATCCACATACCTCTCTTTTTCTTTTTTCATTAGTTTCATGGAGTACCAAACATGGAGTGCCATATCCAGTGACTCATCGGAACAAAAGGTCTAGTTATTCAAGCTAAGAGAGCTATTCGTGAAGATGAGGAAAGAATTGAGTAATTTGGGTTCAAACGTGTATAGAGGAAGACGAGGGGAGAAAATGAGTGTAAGATGGACCAATTTGGAATTCTCCGGCAACAACACACAATACTAGAGACGGTAGAGGTATGGTAGTCTACGGTGGTGGCAATTTGCAAAGGCGGGGACTGTAGGGTCAGATTAGTTTATACAGGAGGGAAGAATTTAAAGGTGTTTAAAATGGGAATAGATCCAATCGGGTCAAGGGTTATCCGAAGGAGATTGGGTTATTTTATTATGGGTTGGGTCCTTCACTTAGCAGCCTCCACGTGGCAAGTCCGTTAAATTAGGGCAAATTTAAAACTTTACCAAACGGTAAGGATATATATATATAAGACTATCCCAAAGTCTGGTGTCACAATTCACGAACTACTAAGAATGCTACAAATAATGGGCTGAAAGAATGTATCTCTGTTTTGAGTGAAGTACAACAGTGTCTATATAAATTAAAGAGAAGACTCCAAGAATCTGCAGACGCCAGCAGATCTACCTTGTGTCTCCGTGCGAATAATGTCAGCTACTACTTTCACCTAACTGTGATCGGTACCTGGATATGCATAAAAAATGCAGAGTGTAGTATCAGTACAACTGACCCCATGTACTGAGTAAGTGCCGAGCCTAACCTTGACGAAGTAGAGACGAGGCTACGACAGGGCCTTTATAATATAACCTGTGAACAATGTATAATAAAGCAAGAAGGAAATTCTAAAATAAACAGAACAATAAACTGTAGCAACAAATAAAATAACTCAGCCACCTTTTCCAGGTCTAAGCTATAATCAGTTCTTCACATAAGTTTCCAAATTTCCATGATTTGACTTTAATATAAAATTAAGTGTAAAATATGAAAAATAGTAAAGTAACACAGTAAGTTTTCAAATCTTTATTTTTGAAAATCAGTAAAACATAAGTGGCCTCCCTTATTACTCCTTGTTGCGGCGTGCAACCCGCTCTCACCTGTCCACCCTTATTGCTTCTCCCTATATATATCACCCTTATTGCTCCTGTTGCGGCGTGCAACCCGATCCCTCCTGTCCACCCTTATCACTCCATGTTGCGGCGTGCAACCCGCTCCCACCAGACATATCATATCACTTTATTTATAAATTTTTATACAATTCAGGTCAAGCCTTTCACAATATTTTTGTCTCAATAATTGTAAACAGAAAGCTACACAACTCATAAACTTCATCAATTATCATTTCACAATGAAACCAACCGGAATATATATATAACAAATACTGTCAACCAGCTCATCCTTATTATGTATCACAATGAATCCAAGGGAACAACCAACACTTCAAAAATACTTGAAACATTATTTAACAACAGGTTAACGAAACCAAGTAGTCATGGAGACATCAATGAGCATAAAAATATTAAGCCATGGAACAAATAAATTAGAAACGGGGGAAGTGATCATGTTCAACAAATAATTTGGTGGTGCATAAATACTCGTCACCTCACCTATACAGCACACACATGCAATGTCACATAGCAATTAAGTTGGGGGTTCCTATTCCCTCAAGTCAAGGTTAAACCAAACACTTACCTCGATGTCACTAGCAAATCACTGCTCTAACATAACTTTTCCTTTAGAATATGCTTCTAATCCTCTCGAATATAATCACAATTGGTTCAATATCATCAAGTATTGTTTAAAGGAATTATCTTTAATGAAAACTATGATTTTCCTATGTTTTCTTATCAAAATACAAAAATCGACCCCGGGCCCACTTGGTCTAAACTCGATGTTCGGACCAAAACCCTTTTATCCATTTTCCCCCGATCTCGGATATGTAATTGGTTTTGGAATCTGACCTCAATTCGAGGTTTAAATCCCCAAGTTTTGAAATTCCTAAGTTCTACCCTAAAATCTCATTTATTTACCATGAAAACTCTAGATTTTTGGTTGAAAACTTGTTAACAGTTGTTAAGGAATGAAAGGAATTAGTTAGAGACCACTTACCAATGATTTCGAGATTTTTGGGTCATTGAAAAATCGTCTATGGAGGTTTAGGGTTTGAGAGAATTGAAAAAAGGTGAAAAACCCGTCAAAAATCTGTTTTAACAGGTTGCGGGTCTCACAATTGCGAACAGAGGTTTACATTAGCGAACCCTTTGAGTTTGAGCAGTCGTTGCAAATGCGATAAATTTGTTGCATTTGCGACATATTGAAGTGTCGCATTTGCGACCAGAATTCTCGCATTTGCGAGATCTGAGGCTAGCCCAGGACATCGCATTTGCGGAGTCTGGTCTCGCAAATGCGAGATCAGAGGCCTGCCAACACCAGATTTTTGTTGTGCAATTTTTCTCTAAGTTTAGACACTCCGTAGCCTACCCAAAAATCACCCGAGCCCTCGGGGCTCGAAACCAAACATGCGCGCAAGTCTAAAAATATCATACGGACTTGCTCGTGCGATCAAATCATCCAAATAACATCCAAAAGTACAAATTTAACCTCAAAACTCAAGATTCCCTCAAGAACACTCAAATTCCTAACTTTTCAACCGGATGTCCGAATCACGTCAAACCAACATCGATTCTCATCAAATTTCACAAATATGATTTAAATATCATAACAAGCTTGTTCCGGGCTCCGTGTTTAACCAAAGAATTAGATTCTTAGTCAAAGCTATTTTAAAAAGTACTCGGGCTTCTGATAACCAAGAAAATTAACTTAGACTTGTAAATAAGAAAGCAATAAGATCGCATAAAAGTAAGTATATTTCAATAGTGGTTCGAATGTCTCCATACAAGTGAGACTTTACTCCTTTTTATAAGGAATTTCTTAATATAACGTCTACCCTTCTTAATGATTGAGCATTAATGACTAATAATACCATTAATGTAATGTTACAATAGATAATCACAACTGTTGCGTGAAGATTCTGTAACGTTTGTCTCATTGACTGAAGATCTTTGAATCTGCCCTGGTTCATTCTGATTTTGTCTCTTCAACTTCTCAATTAGACTGGAGCTCCGGCTTCTAATTGTCTTAGGTGTATGTTATTCCGTACCTCTTTGTCTCGTACCTCTTTCTAAATTCCTAACCAACTGTCATATTTCCATTGCTCCACGTAGATTGCTTTTTCATCAGAAATATTACACGTGTGAAGTCTATTTTACACCAATACATAGAGTCCACCCACTTACCATTTATTTATCAATTAAATATTTGGTAAGTGGATACTCATTTATGGCGGGAATTGTTTGCCGCCGCTTCACTCGTACCATTGCATCTGTCTCTGAACATATGCGTCGCTTGTCACTTTCGTTTAATGCTCGTGCCACGTGGTGTTCTCAAATTGGTTCTGCAATTCATCAGCGCCTTTTAGGGATTTTTGCGGCTGCATCAGTCACGAAGTGACAATTTTAATTACAGTGTTTTTTCCATTTTTTGACGGTTGCCTTTGCGTGTAAATACCCTTTTTTTGCCTTTGCTTTTACGAAAAACTTCTAACTTCCCTTCATTTCTTGTAAATTCCTCTTTCATGCAAATATATCTTCTCCAAATCAAGAACCCAAGAAACTAATTATAGTAGATGAACTATCTCCTTCTTCTGCTCCAATCCGGAGTAGGAGGGGCGGTAGGTTAAGGAGCTTGGTTCTACACCCTCTAGGGGTTCTTCTTCTCCTCGTAACATTACTCCCCCACCATCTTCTAGGGTTAGTGTTACTCCATCTTCTTCTAGGGCTAGAGCTTCTAGATATTCTTCTAAGAGTAGAGAATCTAGTGAACCACTTCGTGAACCAAAGGTTGATGAGATTGTTCCTGCCGAGTTTTCTTTTGTAAAGGACAGTGAGGCCATAAGAAAACAACTTTCTTCCATGACATCTCATGATCATGCTGATATTTACCCTACTCAAATCACTGAGGGTTTTATTTCACTCGTGCGTAGAGATTGTTATTGAAAATCTGACTTTCCAGTCTTAGTTCCTAATGAAAATCAGAGAATAACTTCTTACAAAACTGGGTATTCTTTTGTGCACACTTACCCCTTTACTTTAGGATTCAAGCCTCCTATCGACCTTGTCATTATAGAATTTTGTTGATTTTTTAATGTGTGCTTGGGAAAAATCGGTTCTCTTATTTAGAGGCCAAGTAGTACTATTTGATCTAACAAATCCAACCTGGAAACTTTCTCTGAAAACCCTCTATCCCCAAGCCCCTTTACTAGGTTGGGCAAGATTTGATGCCTCTACTCCCAAGAAGTTGCTGGTCGGGATCGTGGAACTATCGCTCGAGAAGTAAGAAGCTGATCCTTGTTTGGTCATCTGGAGAGTCGTATGCAGTTCGTTCACACTTGGGAAAAGACGACTGACTTTGGAAGCGGAACACGAACCTATTTCCGCTATTCCGGGTTCTTATTGAGCGTAGCGAAATCAAGGTTGATGATAAAGTCAGCGAAGTTTCCATGGTGTTCTACCTTTGCGCTACTGCCTCAGATATTTGGCCACCTTGGCTTCAGTTCCTTTTACATTTCATCATCTTATTCATCTCTATTCTCCTATGTTGTTCCGCCAATGAGTTATTACTCTTGGCCAGAAGTAAGAGAGTTTTAGTTATCCGTGATGATGATAAAGATAGAGGTTGGTATGTCCGGTATGTTGCTGTCCCTATAAAAGGTTTAGTAGGTGATGCAAATCTCCCCTTCACTGAGAAGTGGAACTTTGCACGTGAGTCCAGTTTTGCTCACTTTCTTATTTACTTTTGATAGATTTTCAGTACCGTAACTGTTCTTCTTTTTTTTCTTCTTTTTGCAGCAACCATGGGAACCGTCGAGGAGGTCTCCGATTTTCGTGATTGTGTAGAAAAATTGTTGTTGATCGCTCCAATAGAAGAATGTTCTTGGAAGTACCTTTCAGCGATGTTTAGTTGGAAAGTGAAAACCCATGGTAGGTTTTTTATTTTACATTTCCTTTCTCTCATTTTTAAGCTTCTCTAATCCCTTTCATTTGTTGGGGTTTCCTGTTCGTGGAGTCTCCGCTGCTGCTGTAACTGCTACAAAACTTTCTTTGGCCAATGCTCAGGAAATTATTTTGAACTCCTCTTCGTCAAAAAGGAAAGCGGATGGTGTATTGGTAAAAAGAGCTTCACACGTTTAATAATTATGATGACTCAGCAATCTATGTGGTACAATAAAAACGTGACAACTGGATGGGATATTATGAAGAGGTACGAGGCAAAGAGGCACAAACTAGCATACCTATGGGGTAATCAGCTACGGGAATCTCAACCTGGTTGAGAAGATGAAGGGACACGACCGAAATGAATCTAGGCGGAATAAAAGGGCAGATTCGGAGATCTTCAATTTATGATCCAAACGTTACATAACCTTCATGCAATAGTTACGGTCAATCATTGTAACGTTACATTAATGCCATTATTAGTCATTAATGCTCAATCACTGAAAAGGGTAGACGTTATATTAAGAAATTCCCTATATAAGGGAGTAAAATATAACTTGAATGGACACACTTGAATCGCTATTGCAATATATTTACTTTACGCATTCTACTGCTTCTTATTTGCAAATTTACTTATAGTCTTTAGCATATTTTTTGGTTATCAGAAACCCGTGTTTTCTTAAAATAGCTTTGGCTAAAGAAACTAATTCTTTGGTTAAATAAATTGGTTCCGTTACCGGGAATCTGATAATCTCTGTTTCTTCTCAAACAACATTCTGTGAATTATGTCGAACACCAACGACAACAACCAACAAAGGATTGGAACTCCAGTTCCATCACCCCCAGGAACACCACGAGGTTCAAGGGAACATTCCCCAGATAGATCTACGGCACAAAATAATTGTAATGAGAACGAGCAAGAAGGAGAGAAGGATCAGGTGAAGAAAATGGTTAGTGAGTATGTGAATCAAGCCTTACAAGCTTTCATGAGGGGACTACCAGTTGCATCACCTACACCTCCTCCTAACAACACTCTAACCGTGGAAAACCCACAATCTGGGTTAGCAAACTCAGGAAATGGAGGCACTGTAAATGAGTCCCAAGAAGCGAGACCAGGTATGTCTAATAATCCAGAATTACATTCTTTATTCCTAACTCTGCAGAAACAGGTGAAGGAACAAAACGATCAAATCGAGCAAATTCCTGGAGTACCACCTGTCATCAAGGGCATTGATGTTGATAGATATTTTCAACAACTGTGGAAGTCAAGTGCGGCACCCCTGCTTATTCCCAAGAAATTCAAAATGCCTGATATTCCCAAATATGATGGACAACATATCCACGTGATCATGTAACTACTTTTACCACCAGAGTAAAAGGCAACGATCTGACTAAACCAAATATCGAGTCAGTATTGGTCAAGAAGTTCTGAAAGACACTCACCAAAGGAGCACTAAGATGGTATTCTCTTCTACCTGAAAATTTTATTGACTCTTTTGCTGAGCTTGCAGATTCTTTTATAAAAGCGCATTCCGGTGCGCAAAAAGTCAAAAAAAGAATAGAAGACATATTCAAAATAAAACAAGGAGACACAGAGTTGCTTCATGATTTTGTAGACTGATTTCAACGAGAAAGAATGATGCTACCATGGGTACCTGACAATTGGGCAGCCATGGCATTTGCAAGCAATTTAAATGACAAAAGTTCAGAAGCCACAAGGATACTCAAGGAAAGCTTGAGAGAATTCCCAGCCACAACGTGGAATGATGTTTATAACAGGTACATCACTAAGCTACGAATAGAGGAGGACACCATTACTCAGTCAAAAGTTGAAGATCGAACCAGTTCTAACGCTCCGAACCAGAAAGAAGAGCAGGTACGACCTTTATATAGGACCTTCGGGACGAGAAAATCGTCCCTGATTTAAAAACGCCCGGTCAGAATATGGACAATCAAACAGAGATACGAGCTCATCCTCATCAAGGTCCAGAAAGGATCGGGATGAACGAAATAGAGGTAACACAAGAATTGGAGACTAAATTTCAATGTAAGTACTTCTGAATTAGTTACAGTACTGAGGAATATGGGCGATAAGGTTCGATGGCCCAAAGAAATGAGGTCAAACCCGAATAGAAGGAATCCAGACTTCTGGTGCGAGTTCCAAAATGATCATGGACACAGAACGTCAGACTGCTGACTATTGCAAGGTGAGGTAGAACAACTATTAAAACAGGGTTATCTAACAGAACTATTTAGTGAAAAGGGTAAACAGGCATACATGAAGAATAATAAGGAGCCCCCAAAACCTCCATCTCCAAAGTGAACAATGAACGTTATACATGGAGGAGAGGAGGTAAACGGAGTAATCTGCAAAAGAACAACAAAATTCACAATTACCCACGGGAAACGGACTCGTGAGGATGTGGAAGCAGATAATATATCATTCGACGATACAGATATCAACCGATTAATGCTTCCTCACAACGACGCACTGGTAATATCCTTACTTATACATGACACTAACGTAAAAATAGTGTTGATTGATCCAGGTAGCTCAGTTAACATCATTTTGTCGAGAGTTGTGGAAGAAATGCTAATGGAGGATCAAGTAATCCAAAAAGCACGAGCCTTATCTGGGTTTGACAACTCTACGGTCATAACAAAAGGGGAAATTGAGCTTAGCACCTATGCAGAAGGAGTGATAAAAAACACTAGATTCCAAGTCATCGATACTGATATGGCCTACAATGTCATCATGGGGAGACCATGGATCCATGATATGAAAGCAATACCATCTACTTTGCATCTGGTAATTAAATTCCCTTCCAAATGGGGGATTGACAGATTCGCCGCGATCAACATACCTCAAGGAATATAAATTCTGTAGCTCACTCTAACAAAAAAGAGGGAGCAAAAGAATCAAAAGACGAGGAAATCGTCCGAACATGTACGAAAAAAGTTGTCATTCAAACAGGTATGGAAAAAACTATTGTTCAAACAAGTATGGAAGAAGATAGTCACGAGAAGGTGAACCAGATCACCACGGAAGAGGTATCATAACATACGGACATGGATTCCAGACCTGATGTCATTCAGGAACCAGAAGAGGACGAACATATCAAAACAACTACGGAGGAGCTCGAAGCTATTCCATTGTTCAAACAGAAGCCTGAACAAAAAGTTCACATAGGCACGAGGTTAAGCCCCAGTAGAAGAGGTGAGTTAATTGAATATTTAAAAGCTAACGCAGATTGCTTTGCTTTGTCCCATTCAGACATGACAGGTATTCCTCTAAAAGTGATGACTCATAAACTAAATGAAGATCCATCCTTTGTGCCTGTCAAGCCAAAGAAAAGAAGGCAAGGACCATTCAAGAACCAAGTGATCGACGAAGAGGTACAGAAACTCTTGAAAATTGGTTCAATACGAGAGGTAAAATATCCTAATTGGTTAGCCAATAATGTAGTGGTGCCCAAAAAGAATGGTAAATGGAGAGTATGCGTAGATTACACAGATTTAAATAAAGCATGCCCTAAAGACTCATTTCCATTACCGCACATAGATTAAATGATTGATGCCACTGCAGGTCACAAATTGTTAAGCTTTCTAGATGCGTACTCTTGTTATAATCAGATAAAAATGGATCCCTCAGACGAGGAAAAAACTTCCTTTATTACAAACAGGGAGACTTATTGTTACAGAGTTATGCCTTTTGGCCTAAAAAATGCTGGAGCCACGTACCAAAGGCTAATGACCATGATGTTCCAGGAACATCTGGGAAAACAATGGAGGTATACATTGACGATATGCTGGTGAAATCAACATAAGCGGAGGATCATTTCCAGCATCTTTCAACCACCTTTGAAATCCTGCGCAGGATAATATGAAACTTAATCAAGAAAAATGCGCATTTGGTGTTGAATCAGGTAAGTTTTAGGGTTTCCTTGTGTCAAATAGGGGTATAGAAGTAAACCCTGCTCAGATTAAAGTTATTGATGAAATACCCAATATACCTTACGAGAATAAAAGAAATTCAAAGACTAACAGGAAGAATTGCATCCTTAGGAAGGTTTATTTCCAGGTCTTCGAAGAAGAGTTTTAAATTCTTTTCAGTTTTAAAAAGCAGAATCAGTTCGAATGGACAGACGAATGTCAGCAAGATCTCAAAGATTTGAAGTCTTATCTATCTAAACCCCCATTGCTGTCTAAACCAAAAGAGGGGGAGAGGTTGTACGTCTACCTCGCCGTTGCAGAAATTGCCGTAAGTGCAGTACTTGTAAGGGAAGACAAAGGTAAACAATCTCTAATTTATTATGTAAGCAAATCTTTATTAGATGCTGAGACTAGATATCCTCATCTAGAAAAGTTAGCCTTAGCTTTAATTATAGCAGCTAGAAAGTTAAGACCATATTTTCAATGCCATCCCATCACTGTTGTGACTTCGTACCCATTAAGAAATATTTTGCATAAACAATAGTTATCAGGTAGATTGGCTAAGTGTGAAATAGAATTAAGCGAGCATGACAAAATATATCAGCCTAGGACTGCAATAAAGTCTCAAATTTTAGCTGATTTTGCGCTAATTTTAGTACTAGCATAATCCCTGAGGTGGAAAGACAGTTACAACTCTTTAACGGGGCTAATCTAGGAATATGGAACCTATTTACTGACGGCTCTTCTAATGCAAAAGGAGCTGGACTGGGAATTATTTTGATATCACCTACGGGTGAAAAGATACGACAAGCTATAAAATGTTATCCCATAACTAACAATGAAGCAGAGAACGAAGCTGTTATTGTAGGGCTTGAACTGGCACGGGAACTCTCAATTGAGTAGATCGTGATCAAAAGTGATTCTCAACTAGTGGTGAACCAGATGCAGGGGACTTACACCTCTAGAGAGGCCCGAATGCAACAATATCTGGAAAAGGCACGAGACCTAGTAAGACAATTCCAATCATGGAAGGTAATGCAAATACCCAA
This sequence comes from Nicotiana undulata, assembly GCA_005239495.1. Taxonomy (NCBI): domain Eukaryota; kingdom Viridiplantae; phylum Streptophyta; class Magnoliopsida; order Solanales; family Solanaceae; genus Nicotiana; species Nicotiana undulata. Next base: position 56,522 of record ML260129.1, on the reverse strand, counting down.
GGAAGAAAATGCATTAGCTAATCTCGCGGCAGTTGCAGAAATGACGAATAAAGACAATGCAATTGTCATACACCTATTTCACTCAGCAGTAGACCAGGACACAAATGAGGTAACATTTAACAATTTGACCTGGGATTGGAGAAACGAAATCTTGAATTTTTTGCAGAATGGCACCGTACCCGAAGAAAAAAAAGCAGCTCAAGCACTTCGCCGAAAAGCTTCACGGTACTGCCTCATTCGTGATAATGTGTACCGCAAAATGTTTGGGGGTCCACTAGCAAAATGCCTTGGACCCATTCAAACGGAGTTCGTAATGAAGGAAGTACATGAGGGACATTATGGAAATCACGTAGGAGCAAGATCCTTAGTCAGAACATTAATCAGAGCAGGATATTATTGGCCCAAAATGGATGAAGAGGGTGAGAATTTTGTAGCTAAATGCGACAAGTGCCAACTATATGCTAACAACATGCATCGCCCAGCAGAGTTACTTCACCCAGTGATATCTGTACTGGTAAAAAAGAGCTTCACACGTGTAATAATTGTGGTGACTCAGCAATCTATGTGGAACAATGAAAACATGACAACTAGACGAAACTTCATGGAGAGGTACATGGCAAAGAGGCACGGAATAACATACCCACAAGAGAATCAGATACGAGAATCTTAACCTAGTTAAGGAGATGAAGAGGCGCGGGCAGGATGAATACAAGCAGAATAAAGGGCAGATTCAAAGATCTTCAATTAATGAGCCAAACATTACATAACCTTCACACAACAGTTACGGTTAATCATTTTAACGTTACATTAATGCTATTATTAGTCATTAATGCTCAATTACTGAAAATGGCAGACGTTATATTAAGAAATTCCCAATATAAGGGAGTAAAATATAACTTGTAAGGACACATTAGAACTACTATTGAAATACACTTACTTTTTGTCCATCTTACTGCTTTCCAATTACAAATTTACTTACAATTATTAGCTTATTCTTTGGTTATCAGAAACCTGTGTTCTTAAAATAACTTTGGCAAAAAATCTAATTCTTTGGTTAAACAAATTGGTTCCGTTATCGGGAAACTGATAATCTCTGTTTACTTTCAAACTACATTCTCTAAATTATGTCGAACGCCAATGACAATAATCAATAGAGAATTGGAACTCCAGTTCCATCACCTTTAGGAACCCCACGGGGCTCAAGGGAGCATTACCCAAACAGATCCACGGCTCAAAACAATAATAACAACGCAAATGAGAAAACAGGAGAACAAGATCAGGTGAAGCAAATGGTTGGTGAATACGAGACTCAAGCTTTACAAGCTTTCATGAGAGGATTACCAGCTGCATCACCTGCGCCACCTCCTAACAACACCGTAACTATGGAAAACCCACAATCTGGGTTGGCAAACTCAGGAAGCGGAGGCTCTCTAAATGAGTCCCTTGAAGCGAGACCAGGTATGTCCAATAACCCAGAATTACAATCTTTATTACTAACCTTACATAAACAAGTGAAGGAACAAAACGATCAGATTGAGAAAATCTCTGGAGTACCACCTGTCATTAAAGGCATTGATGTTGATAGATATTCTCAACAACCTTGGAATCCAAGTGCAGCACCGTTGCCTATCCCCATGAAACTCAATATGCGTGATCTTCCCAAGTATGACGGGACAACCGATCCTCGTGATCATGTAATTGCTTTTACCACTGGAGTAAAAGGAAACGATTTGGCTAAACAAGAAAGTGAGTCGGCCCTAGTCAAGAAGTTCGGAGAAACACTCACTAAAGGAGCATTACCATGATATTCCCTTTTACCCAAAAATTCTATTGAATCTTTTTGCTGAGCTTGCAAATTCTTTTATAAAAGCGCATTTCGGTGCGCAAAAAGTCGAAAAAAGAATGGAAGACATAATCAAAATAAAACAAGGAGACGCGGAGTTGCTTCGTGAATTTGTAGACAGATTTCTACGAGAAAGAATGCTGCTACTAATGGTACTTGACATTTGGGCAGCCATGGCATTTGCAAGCAATTTAAATGATAGAAGTTTCGAAGCCACGAGGAGACTCAAGGAAAGTTTGAGGGAATTCCCAGCCACAACATGGAACGACGTCTATAACAAATATAATACTAAGCTACGAATAGAAGAAGACACCATTGCTCAGTCAAAAGCTGAAGATCGAACCATGTCCAGACGCTCCGAGCCAGAAACAAGGGCAGGTAAAAACAAGTACGACCCTTATATGGAACCTTCAGGGCGAGAAAATCGTCCCAGGTTTGAAAATGCCCGGTCAAAATATAGACCATAAAATAGAGATATAGTCTCATACTCATCAAGATCCAGAAAGGATCGCGATGAACGAAGCAGAGGTAGTACAAGAATTGGAGACCACAACTTCAATGTAAGTACTTCTGAACTAATCGCAGTACTGAGAAATATGGGCGATAAAGTTCGATGGCCCAAAGAAATGAGGTCAAACCCAAATAGAAGGAATCCAGACTTCTGGTGTGAATTCCATAACGATCATGGACACAGAACTTCAGATTGCAGATTTTTGCAAGGTGAGGTAGAACAATTATTAAAACAGGGCTATCTAACAGAATTGTTTAGTGAAAAAGGTAAGCAGGCATATATGAAGAATAGGCAGGAGCCCCCAAATCCACCATCTCCAAAACGAACAATCAGCGTGATACATGGAGGTGAGGAGATGAACAGAGTAATCTACAAAAGAACCGCAAAATTCACAATTACACACGGGAAGCAGATTCGTGAAGACTTGGAAGCAGACAATATATCATCCGACGATGCAGATATCAACGGATTAATGCTTCCATAAAACGACGCACTGGTAATATCCCTACTTATACATGACACTAACGTAAAAAGAGTGTTGATTGATCCAGGTAGCTCAGTCAACATCATTTTGTCGAGAGTTGTGAAAGAAATGCTAATGGAGGATCAAGTAATCCCTAAAGCACGAGCCTTATCTGGGTTTGACAACTCTACGGTTATACCAAAAGGGAAAATTGAGCTTAGCACCTATGCAGAGGGAGTAATAAAAAATACTAGATTCCAAGTCATTGATACTGACATGGCCTATAACGTAATAGTGAGGAGACCATGGATCCATGACATGAAAGTTGTTCCATCTACCTTACATCAGGTAATTAAGTTCCCTTCCGAATGGGGAATTCAACAGATTCGAGGCGATCAACAATCCTCAAGGAATATAAATTCCGTAGCATACTCTAACAAAAATGAAGAAGTGGAGAAATCAAAGGACGAAAGGTTCATTCAAACAGGTACGGAAACAATTGTTGTTCAAACAGGTACAGGAAGAACTGTTGTTCAAATAGGTGCGGAAGAAGGTAATCACGAGAAGGTGAGCCAAGTCACCTTGGAAGAAGTATCAAAACATGCAGACATGGATTCCAGATCTGATGTCATTCAAGAACCAGAAGAGGACGAGCATATCAAAACGACTGCGGAGGAACTCGAAGCTATTCAACTATTTGAGCTGAAGCCTGAACAAAATGTCCACATAGGCACGAGACTAAGCCCCAGCAGAAGAGGTAAGTTAATTGAATATTTAAAGGCTAACGCAGATTGCTTTGCTTGGTCCCATTCAGACATGACAGGTATTCCTCCGGAAGTGATGACTCATAAATTAAATGAAGATTCATACTTCGTGCCTGTCAAGCAAAAGAAAAGAAAGCAAGGATTATTCAAGAACCAAGTGATCGACAAAGAGGTACATAAACTCTTGAAAATTGGTTCGATACGTGAGGTAAAATATCCTAATTGGTTAGCAAATATCTTAGTGGTGCCCAAAAACAATGGTAAATGGAGGGTATGCATAGATTACACTGACTTAAATAAAGCATGCCCTACAGATTCATTTCCATTACCGCACATAGATCAAATGATTGATGCCACTGCAGGTCATGAATTATTAAGCTTTCTAGATGCGTATTCTGGTTATAATCAGATTAAAATGGATCCCTCAGACGAGGAAAAAACATCCTTTATTACAAACATGGAGACTTACTGTTACAAGGTCATGCCTTTTGGCCTGAAAAATGCTGGAGCTACGTATCAAAGGTTGGTGACCAAGATGTTCCAATAACATCTAGGGAAAACGATGGAGGTATACATTGATGACATGCTGGTAAAATCAACGCAAGGAAAAGATCACTTCCAACATCTTTCAATTACCTTCGAAATCCTGCGCAGGTATAACATGAAATCAAATCCGAAAAAATGTGCCTTTGGCGTAGAATCGGGTAAGGTTTTGGGTTTTCTTGTATCAAATAGAGGAATAGAGGTAAATCCTACTCAAATTAGAGCTATTGATGAGATACCTAATGTAATTACGAGCAAAAAGGAATTTCAACGACTAACAGGAAGAATTGCAGCCTTAGGAAGATTTATTTCCAGGTCTTCAGAGAAGAGTTTTACATTCTTTACGGTTCTTAAAAAGCAGAATCAGTTCAAATGGACTGAGGAATATCAACAGGCTCTCAAAGATATGAAGGCATATCTGTCAAAACCCCCATTGCTATCTATGCCAAAAGAGGGGGAGAGGTTGTATGTCTATCTCGCCGTTGCAGAAATTGCCGTAAGGGCAATACTGGTAAGAGAAGACAAAGGTAAGGAATCTCCAATTTATTATGTAAGCAAGTCTTTATTAGATGCTGAAACTAGATACCCACATCTAGAAAAATTAGCTTTAGCTCTAATCATGATAGCTAGAAAATTAAGATTCAATGTCATCCAATCACTGTTGTGACCTCATACACATTGAGAAATATTCTACGTAAACAAGAACTATCAGGAAGATTAGCTATATGGGCAATAGAATTAAGTGAGCATGACATAATATATCAGCCTAGGACTGCAATAAAGTCTCAAATTTTAGCTGATTTCGTCGCTGATCTTAATACTAGCATAATCCCTAAAGTGGAAAAAGAGTTACAACTCTTTAATAGGGCTAATCTTGGAATATGGACCCTATTTACCGACGACTCCTCTAATGTGAAATGAGCTGGTTTGGAAATTGTTCAAATATCACCTACGGGTGAAAAGATACGACAATCTATTAAATGTTATCCCATAACTAACAATGAAGCAGAGTACGAAGCTGTCATTGCAGGACTTGAATTGGCACGAGAGCTCTCAATCGAGCAAATCATGATCAAAAGTGACTCTCAACTAGTGGTGAACCAGATGCAGGGGAATTACACCTCTAGAGAGGCTCGAATGCAACAATACCCGGAAAAAGCACGAGATCTGGTAAGACAATTCCAGTCGTGGAAACTTATGCAAATACCCAGGGAGGAAAATGCAGAAGCGGATGCATTAGCTAACCTCGCAGCAGTTGCGGAAGTGACAAATAAAGACAATGCAATTGTCATACACCTATTTCATTCAGCAATCGATCAGGATAAAAATGAGGTAACATTTAACCATTTAACTTGGGATTGGAGAAACAAAATTTTAAACTTTTTGCAGAATGGAATCGTACCCGAGGACAAGAAAGCAGCTCAAGCGTTTTGCCGAAAAGTTACTCGGTATTGCCTCATTCGAGACACATTATACCGCAAAATGTTTGGGGGTCCCTTAGCTAAGTGCCTCGGACCCAATCAAATAGAGTTCGTTATGAAGGAGGTGCACGAAGGACACTGCGGAAACCACTCAGGAGCAAGATCCTTAGTTAAAACCCTAATCAGAGCAGGGTATTATTGGCCCAAAATGGAAGAAGAGGCCGTGAGTTTCGTGGCTAAGTGCGACAAATGTCAAGGATTTGCTAACAACATGCATCGACGAACGGAGCTACTTTACCCAGTAATGTCGCCATGTCCATTCATGAAATGAGGTATGGACATAGTGGGGCCCCTTCCCCCAGCTAAAAGAAAGGTACGGTTCCTACTCATGTTAACTGATTATTTCACAAAGTGGGTAGAGGCAGAAACTTTTAAATAGGTGCGAGAGAAAGAAGTGAAGAGCTTCATATGTAGAAATATAATATGCCGCTTTGGAATACCGAAGGAAATCGCATGTGATAACAACCCACAATTTATAGGCTCACAAATCACAGAATTCTTCGAAAGCTGGCAAATCAAAAGAATCACTTCATCACCATATCACCCCGTGGCTAATGGACAAGCCGAGTCAACCAACAAAGTCATCATTAGCAACATGAAGAAACGGTTGGAAAAAGCCAAGGGAAACTGGCCAGACGAACTACCAGCGGTATTATGGGCTTATAGAACTACTGCAAAAAAAAACTACGGGAGAAACTCCATTCGCGCTTGTTTATGGTGCATAAGCTTTAATACTCGTGGAAATTGGGGAACCAAGCATAAGGTTCACAACAACAACAGAAGAATCAAATAGCGATGAGTTGAGGATAAATCTGGACTTGCTCGAACAAAGAAGAGAAGCTGCACTAATACGTATGGCAGCCCAAAAATAAATTATGGAGCGATACTACACCAGAAAAGCTCACCTCAGATATTTCAAAATTGGGGACTTCGTCCTCAAGAAAATCTTCCAATCAACGAAGGAAGTTGGTGCAGGAAAGCTAAATCCAAATTGGGAGGGACCTTACAAAGTCCGTGGCATTGCTGGAAAGGGCGCTTATGAGCGAGGCTATGGACGGAAGAATCCTACCAACCAGTTGGAATGCTGTTCATCTGAAGAAGTACTACTTCTAAGTAAAAGGAATACCCCCGGTCAGGTATCATTACGTTCGATTTTACTTTTGTACAGTTAATATTATACTAATCATTTTAGATGATAGGCAAAAAGCTAACCCATCACCAGATGATGATATTAGACCTGCAAAGACACGAGGAAGTAACTAAACTCCCGGTCTAGGGTTACAACTTTCTGATGGACATTTTAAAGGGTTAAGCAGTACTCATCTAAAAACTATATACCTTCGAGTCCCGTATGTTTTTCCTTTTTCAGGAAAAGGACCACAAGGAAGGAACAGTCAAGTGCTCGAGATTTCATCCTTCAAAGCTCGAAAACTTGGGGGACTATACAATATGGAGGGCAAAGATGAAGCAAACAAGTCTATCAAAAAGTCAAAGCTCAAGCCTAAAGATCCATTTTCCCAACAAGTCAAGTACTATGAGCAGAATCAAAAAGAGCCAAAGACTCAAAATACAAAGCCTGGATAAAAAAGCCTGAGAAAACATATTCGTAAATGTAAACGAAAACGAATGTTCAGGTTAAAGGCAGAATATTAGTTACGAGTAAAAATGCACATCTTTGTACTTATTCAAAAGCTATTGTAAATGAAAACAGTTACGGATGAAAGATCATTATCCTTGTACTCATTTAGGAAACTATTATGAATGAAAACAATTACGGATGAAAAATAATTACCCTTGTATACATTTAAAAATTGTTATCAATAAAACCAGTTATGGGTAATAGTTCATACCCTTGTATTTAAAACTGTTATAAACGAAAACAGTTATCCCCTTGTACTAATTCAAAAAAATGTTACAAAATAAAAACAGTTATGAGTGCAAGTTTATATCAATTTTGTTAAAAGAAAACAGTGGCAAAGCGAGTTATAGATGATACACAACCACATGTGAAATGTTATGAAAGTTCCATGCAAAAAACTTTCTTCAAAACATTGTTAAAGAAAAACATGTGAAAATTCCTATCTCTCTTTTGTATCTTTACACCATTATGAAGTTGAGACGTCTTCTTCACTAAGTGTCGATCAAAAAAGGGCCCCTCTTTCATAAACCGTCCCTATTACGAAAAGGTACGAGAAATCTGAGCATTTTAGAAATGCGAAACTTAGAGGTAAAACAGAAAACCTCAAGAATAAAGCATGCAAAGACTTAAAGAGTGAAACAAAATCTCGAAGCAAACTAAAGTCATGCTGATATTGATATTGATATACTAACGACAAAATAAACTAAGTGTTAACTTAGTCAAAGCCGTATTAATTTTTACATTGGTTGCCCCTAAGGTGTCAGTCAGGGACTTACAAAGGATCCAAACTTTACCCCCCAATGGGACTGGGGGTAACCACCAATTGATACAAATAAAAAAAAAAGAGAACCAAGTTCTTAAACTTTTTCAGATGGGGGGTTGTCTTCACTGGCAGGAGGAGAGGTTTGAGATGAAGAGAAACGAGTAGTAGCGACCTAAACCTCTGGGAAGAAAGGTTTTGACTTTGCTGAGACTTCTCAATGGTCTCTTTGGTTTTAGTAATTTCAGATTCCAAGTCAAAACCCTCTTGGCCCATTTCCGTCGATGTGTCAAGACGGGAGTTCAGATTAGCCCAGCTAACATCGACGACTGCTTTGTCTTCAAGAGCTTCATAATATTTCTCCCACAGCTCAACTTCAGGTCTTAATTCATCCCTTTCAGCCACGACAGCAACATGTGAGGCCTTTAAAGAAGCGAGGGACCTTTCCAAAAGTTGGACCTTCTCCAAAGAGTTATGGAGATCTTCCTAGGTTTGAGTGAGCGATTGAACAAGTTCACCAGAATACTCCTCCTCCTAGTCCAATAAGGCCTTTAGGCTCCTAATCTCCTCAGAGGCACGAGAAAGCTGCTCTACAAATGAAGACTCTAAGACACTCTTGTCCTTGCCTGCCTGGTTCGATGACGCCTTATCAACGGCCAATTCTGCTGCCATCACCCTGTCACGACCCGAAATCCCACCTTCAGGCCGTGATGGCGCCTAACGTTGAACCCGCTAGACAAGCCAACATTTGAACTTAATAAGCTCATTTACAACTAAAATGAACAAGATAACTAATGCAACAGTGGTCAACAATATGAAAGTTAACTAAGTTCACAATAATATAGCCAGCTTCGAGAATAAAACCCATAAATATAACCCAGAACTGGTGTCACATACTCACGAACTGTCTATGAGATTACTAAATACAATGGTCTGAAAATAAGTGCATATGACTGTCTTCGAAACTATAGGATAAGACAAAACTGAAAGAGAAGGGTAGAAGGTGACGCAAAGGCCCACGAACGTCTGCGGGACTACCTCGATGTCTCCTGAAAGGACTGAAGGATACTCCATCCATCAATGCCCACCGGGTCCGGCTGCGTAATCTGCACAACATAAAGAAGTGCAGGTGTAGCATCAGTACAACCGACCCCATGTACTGCGTAAGTGTCGAGCCTAACCTCGGCGAAGTAGTGATGAGGCTAGGACCAACAACAATATATACCTGTACAATTCTAAATAATAACGGGAAAATATCAACGGAAATAAACAAGTAAATACATATACGGGGAGAAACATGTTAGGGGTAAAAGGGACAAGAAATACTAGCATAGTAGAACAGGGTAACAACTGAAATGTAAAGGTAAAAACAGGAATTTAACGTCTCAGAACAGATAATGAACAACAAAAGGCACGGCATGTCCCCTCGTGCAAAATCTCACAATCACTTGGCACGGAACGTCCCCTCGTGCATAAATAGTAAAATCACTCGACACGGAATGTCCCCTCGTGCAATAAATAATAAACAATCGGCACGACATGTCCCCTCGTGCAAAATCTCACAATCACTTGGCACGGAACGTCCCCTCGTGCATAAATAGTAAAATCACTCGACACGGAATGTCCCCTCGTGTGTAAATAATAAACACTCGGCACAGAATGTCCCTTCGTGCAATAAATAATAAACAATCGGCACGGAATGTCCCCTCGTGCAATAAAAAAAATAAACAATCGGCACGGCATGTCCCCTCATGCAATAAATAATAAACAATCGGCACGACATGTCCCCTCGTGCAATAAATAATAAACAATCGGCACGGCATGTCCCCTCGTGCAATAAATAATAAACAATCGTCACGGCATGTCCCCTCGTGCAATAAATAATAAACAATCGGCACGACATGTCCCCTTGTGCAATAAATAATAAACAATCGGCACGTCATGTCCCCTCGTGCAACAAAATAATAAACAACTGGCACGGCATGTTCCCTCGTGCAATAAATAATAAATAATCGGGACGACATGTTTTCTCGTGCAATAAATAATAAATAATCGGCACGGCATGTCCCCTCGTGCAATAAATAATATAAAAACAACAATGTAATGTGAAACTAACAATAAGAAAATCTCAAGTGTACCGAAATATTCAATAATATTCTATCGTCCCGGCAAGGGACTCAGCTATAACCAAACTCACTCAGAAGTGTAATTTCAACAGTGAAGAGTCTCAACTAAACAATTAATCAATAATTTCCCACGTCATGAAACAACATCAATGTATCACTTCTAAATCACCAATTATTCATAGTACAGAGAATATCAAGAACACGTTAAAATTCATCACAATTAACTCACGGGCATGCTTGACCGCAACATATAGGTACTCGTCACCTCACCCATACGTTGGACATGAATTACACTTAGCAATAAGACTCTATACCTATTCCATCAAGCTAAGGGTAGGCCAAACACTTACCTCGGCTCCAAAATGCTAGTCAAGCCTTAATCACAGCCTTTCCTCTCGAATCCAACTCCGAATCTATAATATCTAGACATAATTGATTTGTTAACATCAATAATTACTCAGTAAACCATTTCCAAAGCCTAATTATACATTTTCTATCATCCTTCAAAAAATACCAAAATTCGACCCCGGGCCTGCACGCTCGAATTCCGAAAATTCTCGAAGGAATCACTCACCCATAGCCTAAGGATCATTAATATGACGTTCCCACTTGAATTCATAGCATTATACGGACAATACACAAATTTTCTCAAGAACCCTAAATTTACTACTCAATTCTTGATTTTCCATCAATTTAGTAGGTAATCCCATTAACAATTCATGCATGAAACTAGTATTAGGAAGGAATTAACTTACCTTAATCGTAGCCAGGTCGTGGTGTGTTCTTCCAAGCTCACAAGTATCTAATGGTGGTGCAAAATGAATGAGAGGGGTGAAATCCCGAGTTTTGAAGAATATATACTGTCAGGCCTACAGGGATTCCGCGCTTGCGGCTTGAGGACCGCACCTGCGGTCTCACTCCTGCGAGCTGGGGCTCGCACCTGTGGAACTGGACGAGTAGGGCTGGGATCGCACCTGCGGAGGGATTACCGCACCTGTGGTTCCGCTCCTGCGGACCTTTGTCTGCACTTGCAAGAATGGGGGACCTCACCTAGGGTCGCACCTGCGATGCTTGCGGTCCCGCACCTGCGACTGGGCAACCGCACCTGCGGTCACACCAGATCAGGTGCACCAGCAGTTGCATCAGCTAGGTTTTAGCCCCGTTTGGTACCCGAGAGGCACCTGGGCCCACCCGAGCCCCCGTCCAAATATACCAACAAGTCCTAAATCATAATACGGACTCACTCGAGCCTTCGGAACACCCAAAACAACGCTAAATCTCAAAATCACACCCCAAAACCCCTAAAACCATAACTTAAGAAACTTCAAGTTCTTGATTTCTATAACGATGCGCCGGACCGACCCATACAATTCGGAATGACATCAAATTTTGTAGACAACTCATGATAACCATATTAAACCCGTTCCGGGCTACAGAACCATAATACAGGCCCGGTAACGCAGTTTTTCACATCAAAGTTGATTTTCAAAAGCCTTTATTATTTTCAGAAAACAATTTTCTTTAAAAATTCATTTCTCGAACTTGGGACCTCGGAATTCGATTTCGAGCACACGCCTAAGTCCCATATTTTCCTACGGGCCCTACGGGACCGTCAAATCACGGGTTCGAGTCTGTTTACAAAAAATGTTGACCGAAGTCCACTTCAATCAATTAATTACCATAATTTCAACTTTTTATCAAGTTTCCACATAAAGGCTTCCCGGCTACATGCCCGGGCTGTGCACACATATCGAGGTGAGATTAATAGAGGCTCTCGAAGCCTCAGAACACAATTTTAGTCAAATTTACACAGGATGACCTTTTGGGTCATCACAATCTCCTCTCTAAAAGAAACGTTCATCCGCGAACGGACATAGAAAGGTACCTGAATCGGGGAAAAGGTGGGGATATCGGCTCCACATATGGGACTCGAACTCCCAAGTAGCTGCCTCAACAGGCTGACCTCTCCACTGAACACGAACCGAAGGATAACTCTTCGATCTCAACCATCGCACCTGCCGGTCTAATATAGCTACCAGCTCCTCCTCGTAAGACAAATCCTGGTCCAACTGGACAACGCTGAATTCAAGTACATGAGATGGATCCACAATATACCTCAAGAGCATAGACACGTGGAATACTGTATGCACAACTGACAAACTAGGTGGCAAGGCAAGTCTGTAGGCCACCTCTCCCACCTTATCCAAAATCTCAAAGGGACCAATGTACCTAGGGCTCAACTTGACCTTCTTTCCAAACCTCATCACGCCCTTCATGGGCGACACTTGAAGAAATATCCGGTCTCCTATCATAAAGGCCAAATCTCGAACTCTACGATCCGCAAAACTCTTCTGCCTGGACTGAGCTGTACGAAGTCTATCCTGAATGATCCTTACCTTGTCCAAGGCATCCTGGACTAACTCAGAACCCAACAATCTAGCCTCCCTTGGCTCAAACCATCCGACTCAAGACCGACACCGTGTACCATACAACGCCTCGTACGGGGCCATCTGAATGCTCGACTGATAGCTGTTGTTGTAGGAAAAATTAGCTAAAGGCAAAAACTTGTCCCATGAATCACCAAAATAAATAACACAAGCCCGCAACATATCCTCCAAAATCTGAATAGTATGCTCGAACTGTCCGTCCGTCTGAGGATGAAATGCTGTGCTCAAATCAATCTGTGTGCCCAACTCTCGCTGAAATACTCTCCAGAAATGGGAGGTAAACTGAGTACCTCTGTCTGATATAATGGATAAGGGCACACCATGCAATCGAACAATCTCTCTCATATATATCTTTTCCAACTTCTCCGCTGAAATTGAAACTGATACCGGAATGAAGTGCGCTGACTTGGTCAACCTATCCACAACAACCCAAATCGCATCAAACATCCTCTGAGTCCGTGGGAGCCCAAATACAAAGTCCATGGTGATACACTCCCACTTCCACTTAGGAAGATGCATTTGCTGCATCAAACCACCGGGTCTCTGGTGCTCGTACTTAACCTGCTGACAGTTCAAGCACCGAGCTACATAAGCTACAATATCCTTCTTCATCCTCTGCCACCAATAGTGCTGCCGCAGGTCCTTGTACATCTTTGCGGCGCCCGGATGGATGGAATACCGGGAACTATGGGCCTCCTGAAGAATCAACTCACGAATGCCATCAACATCAGGCACACAAATACGGCCTTGCATCCTCGAACTCCCTCATCATCCACTGTGACCTGCTTGGCACCCCCGTGCCGCACCATATCTCTAAGAACACATAAATGGAGATCATCATACTGCCTGGCACGAATACGATCATACAACAAAGAACGGGCCACAATATGGACCAACACACTGCCAGTTTCAGAGACCTCCAACCTCACAAATCGGTTGGCTAAAGCCTGGACATCCAACGCAAGAGGTCGCTCCCCGACTGATAAATAAGCTAGACTGCCCATACTGACTGACTTTCGGCTAAAAGCATTGGCCACCACATTGGCCTTCCCCGGATGATAAAGAATGGTAATATCATAATCCTTCAGTAACTCTAACCACCTTCTCTGCCTCATGTTCAACTCCTTTTGCCTGAATAGATACTGTAAACTCTTATGATCCGTGAACACCACACATGGCACCCCATACAGATAGTGCCTCTAAATCATTAATGCATGAACAATAGCTGCAAGCTCCAGATCATGAACTGGATAGTTCTTCTCATGAATCTTCAACTGACGAGAAGCATAGGCTATAATTTTGCCATCCTGCATCAACACTCCACCAAGCCCAACCCGTGAAGCATCACAATACACGGTATACAGTCCTGAACCTGTGGGCAACACTAACACTAGCGTCGTGGTCAAAGATGCCTTGAGCTTATGAAAGCTCACCTCACAATCATCAGACCACCTAATATGAGCACCCTTCTGAGTCAACCTGGTCATCGGGGCTGCGATAGATGAAAAGCCCTCCACAAATCGGCGATAATAACCTGCTAAGCCCAAGAAACTCCGAATCTCTATAGCTGAAGTGGGCCTAGACCAATCTCTAACTGCTAAAATCTTCTTGGGATCCACCTGAATACCCTCTGACAAAACCACGTGGCCTAGAAATGCAACCGAACTCAACCAGAACTCACATTTAGAAAACTTGGCATACAACTGCCTATCCCTAAGAGTCTGGAGGACGACTCGAAGGTGCTGCTCATGCTCCTCTCGGCTACGGGAGTAAATCAAGATATCATCAATAAACACAATCACAAATGAGTCCAAATATGGACTGAACACACGGTTCATCAACTCCATAAAATCAGCGGGGGCATTAGTCAACCCAAAAGACATCACCAGAAACTCATAATGCCCATAGCGAGTGCGAAAAGCTGTCTTAGAGACATCTGAAGCACTAATCCTCAGTTGATGGTAACCAGATCTCAAGTCTATCTTGGAGTACACTGTAGCACCCTGAAGCTGGTCAAATAGATCGTCAATCCTCGGCAAAGGATACTTTTTATTAGTGGTAACCTTATTCAACTGCCGGTAGTCAATACACATCCTCATTGAGCCATCTTTCTTCTTAACGAACAACACTGGAGCACCCCAAAGAGAAACACTTGTCCTAATGAAGCCTTTATCCAAAAAATCCTGCAACTGCTCCTTCAATTCCTTCAACTCTGGCGGGGCCATACGATACGACAGAATAGAAATGAGCTGAGTGCCCTGAGCCACCTCAATACAAAAGTCAATATCCCTATCGGGTGGCATACCCAGCAGGTCAGCAGGGAATACCTCTGGGAACTCACGAACCACGGGCACAGACTCCATAAAAGGAACCTCAGCACTAGAATCACGAACATAGGCCAGATAAGCCAAAAAACCTTCTTGGCCATGCGCCGAGCCTTCATATATGAAATAACTCTACCAACAGAATGACTAGGAGTCCTCCTCCACTCCAAACGAGGCACACCTGACAAGGCCAAGGTCACGGTCTTGGCGTGACAGTCCAGAATAGCATGATAGGGAGATAACCAATCCATCCCCAATATAACATCAAAGTCAACCATATCAAGAAGCAACAGACCAACCTGAGTCTTCATACCACCGATAAATACTAAGCACACACGGTAGACTCGATCTACTACTATAGAATCACCCACCGGGGTAGACACATATACATGAGCACTCAGGGAATCACGGGACATGCTCAAATAAGGGGAAAAATACGAAGACACATAAGAGAAGGTAGAACTCGAATCGAATAATACCGAAGCATCTCGACTGCAAACTGGAACCGTACCTATAATAACTGCATCAGAAGCCTCAGCGTCAGGACTGGCAGGAAAAGCATAACACCGAGGCTGAGCCCCTCCAGCCTGAACAGCACTGGGTCGACCTACTACGACCTGACCTCTACCTCTCATGGCATGTCCTCCACCTCTATGAGTCTGACCTCCACCTCTAGCACCACGACCACCACCCTAGCTGGCTGAAGGGGTGGGGGTGCACCTGATGCGGGAACCATGGCACAGGAACCGTGATACTGAGACCCCCCAAAACCTCGGGGGCAAAACCTGGAGATGTGCCCCGAACCACCGTAAGTGTAGCAAGTCTTCGGCTGCTGAGAATACTGACCCTGGAATTGTCCCTGACGACCAGAATGACCACCCTGAAAGCTCTGAATCAGCGGTGCACTGATGGGAGCTGATGGTGCACTGCGGGATACTGGGGTGCTGACTGATAAGGCCTAGGGGGATGACCTCGATCAAATAAATATTTGCCTTCAGATGAGGCACCACTGAACCGGCCAAAATAACGAGGTCTCTTGTCAGCCCCCTGACCACCACCCTGGGATAATACCATCTCAATGCGTCTGGCCACATCGGCTGCATCCTGAAAGGAGATATCAGTACCTATCTCTCTGGCCATCTGAAGTCTGATGGGCTGAGCTAGACCCTCAATAAATCTCCGAACCCTCTCCCGATCAGTGGGGAGTATCATAATAGCATGCCTGGCTAGAGTAATGAACCTGGTCTCGTACTGAAGACATACATAGATCCCTGTTGGAGGCGCTCAAACTGCCTCTGAAGATCCTCCCTCTGAGTAACTGGAAGGAACTTCCCCAAGAATAACTCGGAGAATTGAGCCCAAGTCAAAGGTGCCGACCCAGCTGGCCTGGTCAAGCAATAGTCTCTCCACCAAGTCCTGGCGGAACCCGAAAGACAAAAAGTAGCAAAATCAACTCCATTGGACTCCACAATGCCCATGTTCTGAAGAACCTCATAACAGCTGTCAAAATAATTCTAGGGTTCCTTTGATGGTGCACTAGTAAATGTACTAGTGAATAACTTGGTGAACCGATCGAGTCTCCATAGAGAATCTGCTGATATAGCTGCACCCTCGGATGCTGGCTCCACAATACCTGGCTGAGCTACTCCAGCTGTCTGAGGTGCCGGAGTCTGGAACTGAGTGGAAAACTGCTCTGGCATATGAGTAGCAGGAGTCTGGGTCCCTCCCCCAACCTGAGATCCAGCTGGTGCAGTAGGATGAAGACCGGCCTGAGCTACACTTTCCTTGAGTCCGACAAAGCGAACTAGAGCGTCCTGAAGCACCGGGGTAGCAATGAACCCCTCTGGGACCTGAGCTGGTCCAACTGGGACTGTCTGAGTACTAACCTCACCGGCAAAGTCTACCTGTGGGTCCTCCACTGGGGCTGCTGCTCTGGGATGAACCCTGCCCTTGCCTCGGCCTCTAGCATGGCCTCGACATCGACCCCCCGTAGGAGCTACAATAGGAGGATCAGGCTGCTGGTCAGTCGATGAGGAAGCACGCGTCCTCACCATCTGCGAGAGAGTAGAATAGAGACTCAACCAGTATTTTGAAGTCAAATAGCACGACAGAGAATGAAAGATATGAAGTTATTCCTAACTTTGCAGCCTCTGGGGGATAAGTACAGACGTTTCCGTAACGATCCCTCAGACTCTACCAAGTTGTCCGTGAGTTGTGAGACCTAAGAAACCTAGGGCTCTGATACCAACTTGTCACGACCCGAAATCCCACCTTCAGGCCGTGATGGCGCCTAACGTTGAACCAGCTAGACAAGCCAATGTTTGAACTAAATAAACTCATTAACAACTAAAATGAACAAGATAACTAATGCAACGCTGGTCAACAATATGAAAGTTAACTAAGTTCACAATAATATAGCCAGCTTTGAGAATAAAACCCATAAACATAACCGAGAACTGGTGTCACATACTCACGAACTGTCTATGAGATTACTAAATACAATAGTCTGAAAATAAGTACATATGACTGTCTTTGAAACAATAGGATAAGACAGAACTGAAAGAGAAGGGTAGAAGGTGACGCCAAGGCCCACGAACTTCTGCGGGACTACCTCGATGTCTCCTGAAAGGACTGAAGGATACTCCATCCGTCAATGCCCACCGGGTCCGGCTGCGTTATCTACATAACATAAAGAAGTGCAGGTGTAGCATAAGCACAACCGACCCCATGTATTGAGTAAGTGCCGAGCCTAACCTCGGCGAAGTATTGACGAGGCTAGGACTGACAACAATATATACCTGTATAATTCTACATAATAACAGGAAAATATCGACAGAAATAAACAAGTAAATACATATACGGGGAGAAACATGCTGGGGGTAAAAGGGACAAGAAATACTAGCATAGTAGAACAGGGTAACAACTGAAATGTAAAGGTAAAAGCAGGAATTTAACGTCTCAAAACAGATAATGAACAAGAAAAGGCACGGCATGTACCCTCGTGCATAATCTCACAATCACTCGGCACGGAATGTCCCCTCGTGTGTAAATAATAAACACTCGGCACAGAATGTCCCCTCGTGCAATATATAATAAACAATCGGTACAGAATGTCCCCTTGTGCAATAAAAAAATAAACAATCGGCACGACATGTCCCCTCGTGCAATAAATAATAAACAATCGGCACGGCATGTTCCCTCGTGCAATAAATAATAAACAATCGGCACGGCATGTCCCCTCATGCAATAAATAATAGATAATCGGCACGACATGTCCCCTCGTGCAATAAATAATAAACAATCGGCACGGCATGTCCCCTCGTGCAATAAATAATATAAAAACAACAATATAATGTGAAACTAACAATAAGAAAATCTCAAGTGTACCGAAATACTCAATAATATTCTATCGTCCGGGCAAGGGACTCAGCTATAACCAAACTCGCTCAGAAGTGTAATTTCAACAGTTAAGAGTCTCAACTGAACAATTAATCAATATTTCCCACGTCATGAAACAACATCAATGTATCACTTCTAAATCACCAATTATTCATAGTACAGAGAATATCAAGAACACAATATAATTCATCATAATTGACTCACGGGCATGCTTGACCGCAACATATAGGTACTCGTCACCTCACCTATACGTTGGACATGAATTACACATAGCAATAAGACTCTATACCTATTCCCTCAAGCTAAGGTTAGGCCAAACACTTACCACGACTCCAAAATGCAAGTCAAGACTCAATCACAGCCTTTCCTCTCGAATCCAACTCCGAATCGATAGTATCTAGACATAATTGATTTATTAACATCATTAATTACTCAGTAAACCATTTCCAAAGCCTAATTATACATTTTCTATCATCCTTCCAAAAATACCAAATTTTGACCCCGGGCCCGCACGCTCGAATTCCGAAAATTCTCAAAGGAATCACTCACCCATTGCCTAAGGATCATTAATATGACGTTCCCACTTGAATTCATAGCATTAAACGGACAATACGCAAATTTTCTCAAGAACCCTAAATTTACTACCCAATTCTTGATTTTCCATCAATTTAGTAGGTAATCCCATTAACAATTCATGCATGACACTAGTATTAGAAAGGAATTAACTTACCTTAACCGTAGCCACGTCGTGGTGTGTTCTTCCCAAGCTCACAAGTGTCTAATGGTGGTGGAAAATCAATGAGAGGGGTGAAATCCCGAGTTTTGAAGAATATATACTACCTGGCCTACAGGGATTCCGCGCCTGCGGCTCGAGGACCGCACCTGCGGTCTCGCTCCTGTGAGCTGGGGATCGCACCTGCGGAGGGATTACCGCACCTGCAGACCTTTGTCCGCACCTGCGAGAATGGGGGACCTCACCTGGGGTCGCACCTGTGATGCTTAGGACCGCGAGAGCGGTCCCGCACCTGCGACTGGGCAACCGCACCTGCGGTCACACCAGATCAGGTGCACCAGCAGTTGCATCAGTTGATTTTTAGCCCCGTTTGGTAACCCGGGAGGAACTTGGGCCCATCCGAGCCCCTGTCCAAATATACATACAAGTCCTAAATAATAATACGGACTCGCCTGAGCCTTCGGAACATCCAAAACAACGCTAAATCTCAAAATCACACCCCAAAACCCCTAAAACCATAACTTAAGAAACTTCAAGTTCTTGATGTCTATAACGATGCGCCGGACCGACCCATACAATTCGGAATGACATCAAATTTTGCAGACAACTCATGATAACCATATTAAACCCGTTCCGGGCTCCGAAACCATAATACGGGCCCGGTAACACAGTTATTCACATCAAAGTTCATTCTCAAAAGCCTTTATTATTTTCAGAAAATAATTTTCTTTCAAAATTCATTTCTCGGACTTGGGACCTCGAAATTTGATTCCAGGCACACACCCAAGTCCCATATTTTCCTATGGACCCACCGGGACCGTCAAATCACGGGTCCGGGTCCATTTACCAAAAATGTTGACCGAAGTCAACTTCAATCAATTAATTACCATAATTTCAACTTTTTATCAAGTATCCAGATAAAGGCTTCTCGGCTACACGCCCGGGCTGCGCACGCACATCGAGGTGAGATTAACGGAGGCTCTCGAGGCCTCGAAACATAATTTTAGTCAAATTTACACAGGATGAACTTTTGGATCATCACACACCCTAACTTGCTGCTCCAAGGTACATTTTTCTTCCTCCACTGCCTCCTTTTCAAGTTCCAGACTCTCGTACTGCTCCTTCTAATTATCCGCCTCGATACACAAATCCCTTGCTGCCTGCTTCGTTTGGGAAACCCTCTTCATTAACTCTGTGCCTATAAGATTGATAAAAAAAGGAGATAAATTAGATACGGTAAGAATGTATATGAACGCATGCAAAGGAGAGAAAAGTTCACCTTTAAAGAAGAGTGCACAATTTCATTTACCCAAGTAAGGGAACCATGGCTTTCCAACTTAGCATTCTCAGTCGGGCCTATCAATGTTTCAACCATACGTCAGCATGGCCCGATCTTTTGAAGAGGATACCCGCTGCTGGAACCTCTATCACCACCTAGCTCTTCTCCCCCCTGCTGGAAAACCCTACTTCTATAGCAGAAGGCACGGAAGCGGGGATAGATGAAGGAGCCACGGGCAGAGAAGTCTGAGAGGCAGAAAAAGCCACGGGAGTAGAAGCAACAACAAGAGCTGGAATAGCCATGGGAGATGAAACTATAACAGGAGTAATTGAGGGAAGTTCTTTAAGAGCAAGAGGAGAGAAAACAGCAAGGGGGTCTTCCTCAGCAATGGTACCAAAACCTTCACCGAACAGGAGATCAACTGATTCATGAACAGTAGAGGGAGTTGCATCCTCAGGGGAAGACCGGTCATATTCAGGCATAGGAGGGTCAACGACAGGTGCAGACTCGTCGTCGGAGACCACCTTCCTCCTACGTGACCTGTGGACTAGAGAACCATCATCTTCCTCCTCCTCTTCTAAAGTATTGGACCCACTTGCTTTTCTTTTTGATGAGGAGGAACCAGAAATGATCTCCTGGGCCTTCGCCAGGGAAAACTATGGAACAGACACAGTTGCAGCAGAAACTCCACGAGCAGGAAACCCTACCAAATGAAAGGGATCAAATAAATCTCAAAATATGGAAGAAGTAAAAATATAAAACTTCGCTCAACGTGACTCTTAAATGTCCAACCAAACCTCCCAGAGAGGTATTTCCATGAACGATGTTCTAACAGAGCAATCAACAAGAGTTTTTCTACCCAATCGCTGAAACCGAAGACACTCACAATGATTCCCATGATTGCAGCAAAGAAGTGAAATAGTTACGGTACTGATAAAGTATCAAAAACAAAAGGAAAGGAATGTGAGCAAAACTGTACTCACGTGCAAGATTCCACTACTCAGGGAAGTGGAGATTTTCTTCACCTTCTAAACCAGCAGTAGGAACAGTAACATACCGGAGGTACCACCCTCGGGCTTTATCATCATCAGGAATCACTAACACCCTTTTACTCCTAGCCGCGAGAGTAAACACTCCTTGGCGGAACAACATCGTAGAATAAAGGTGAATAAGATGATGAAACGTAAAGGGGACCGAAGCTAGATTGGCCAAATATCTAAGACATGCGACAACTCGCCACACTAGAGGACCGACTTGTCCCGACAAACTTGGAAAAATCAACAAAACTCGATAATAAAGGGGTCGATGGGAGGCTTGAATCCTAATGTAAAAGGATAGGTATAAACAAAAGAATACCCAGTCTTGTAAGAGGTTATTCTTTGATTACTACTAGGAAAAGCAACAGGAAAATCAGGCTTCCAATAACAGTCCCTGTGAACGAGAGATATTAAACCCTCAGTTATTTGGGTAGGGTACACGTCAACACCATCAAGAGAAGACATTGAAGAAAGCTATTCTTTTAAGGCCTAACTACACCTAGCAAAAGAAAACTCCGTAGGTACTATCTCGTCGACCCTCGGTTCACGCAAAGGTTCATTGTGTTCTTTACATTTTGATGAAGATCTAGAAGCCCTAGCCCTTGGAGAAGGTAAAGAAATGGCAGACCTAGAAGAAGATGTGGGAGTAACATGAGAAGAAGAGGAACCTCTGGGAGGAGTAGAACCTAAAATCCTAAGCCTAGCGCCTGTCCTACTCCGTGTCGGAGCGGAAGAAGGAGTAGGATCATCTACATTAATGCCTCTCTTAGATTGCTGGTTTAAGGAAGACATATTTACAAAGACAAAGAATTTGCAAACAAAGAATGAAGGTTAGAAGTTTTTCGTAAAAGTACAGAAAGGGAAAGGGGTATTTATACTCGAAGAAAACCGTCAAAAAATGGAAACAAACAGTGATGTGAAAGTCATAATTGAAGTTGTCACTTCGTGACTGATGCACCAACAAAAATCCCTATAAGGCGCTGAACAATTGTAGAACCAACCCGGGAATGCCACGTTACACGAGCATTAAATGTAAGCGACAAGCGACGCTTGCGTTCAGAGATGGACGCAATGTTACGAGTGAAGCGACGGCAAAATATTCCCGCCATAAATGAGTATCCACTTACCATGTATTAATTGATAAATAAATGGTAAGTGGGGGGACTATTTGTATTGGTAAAAAAGAGCTTCACACGTGTAATAATTGCGATGACTCAGCAATCTATGTGGAACAATGAAAACATGACAACTGGACGAAACTTCATTGAGAGGTACGAGGCAAAGAGGCACGGAATAGCATACCCACAGGAGAATCAGATACGAGAATCTTAACCTAGTTAAGGAGATGAAGAGGCGCAGGCAGGATTAATCCAGGCAGAATAAAGGGTAGATTCGGAGATCTTCAATTAATGAGCCAAACGTTACATAACCTTCACGCAACAGTTACAGTTAATCATTGTAACGTTACATTAATTCTATTATTAGTCATTAATGCTCAATTACTGAAAAGGGTAGACGTTATATTAAGCAATTCCATATATAAGGGAGTAAATATAACTTGTAAGGACATATTCGAACTACTATTGCAATACACTTACTTTTTGTGCATCTTACAGCTTTCCAATTACAAATTTACTTACAATTATTAGCTTATTCTTTGGTAATTAGAAACCGTGTTCTTCTTAAAATATCTTTGGCAAAGAATCTAATTCTTTGGTTAAACAATATCACTGTGGCCATTCATGAAATGGGGCATGGACATAGTAGGACCCCTTCCCCCAACTAAAGGAAAGGTACGGTTCTTACTCGTTTTAACTAATAACTTCACAAAGTGGGTGGGGGCAGATGCTTTTAAACAAGTGCTGGAGAAAGAAGTGAAAAGCTTCATATGGCGAAACATAATATGCCGCTTTGGAATACCGAAGGAGATCGTATGTGATACTGGCCCGCAATTCATGGGCTCACAAGTCACAAAATTCTTCAAAAGTTGGAAAATCAAACGAATCACTTTATCACCATATCCCCCCCGTGGCTAACGGGCATGACGAGTCAACAAACAAAGTCATAATCAATAACCTCAAGAAACGATTGGAGAAAGCCAAGGGAAACTGGCGCGATGAATTACCGGCAGTATTATGGGCTTACAGAACTACTGCGAAAACAGCTATAGGAGAGACTCCGTTCGCGCTTGTTTACGGTGCAGAAGCTTTAATACCGGTGGAAATCGGCGAACCAAGCACAAGGTTCACAAAAACAACGGAAGAAACAAACTACGACTAGTTGAGGATCAATATAGATTTGCTCTAGCAAAGAAGAGAAGCTGCACTGATACGTATGACGGCTCAAAAACAAATTATAGAGCGGTACTACAACAGAAAAGCTAACCTCAGATATTTCAAGATTGGAGACTTTGTTCTCAGGAAAGTCCTCCAATCATCGAAGGAAGTTGGTGTAGGAAAGCTGAATCCAAATTAGGAAGGACCTTACAAAGTCCGTGGCATCGCTGGAAAAGGCGCTTATGAGCTGGAAGCTATGGATGGCAGAATCTTACCCAATAGCTGGAATGCTGTTAATTTGAAGAAGTACTACTTCTGAGTAAAAGGAATACCCCTGTTCAGGTATCGTTACGTTCGATTTTTCTTTGTACAGTTTAAATTGAACTAACTATTTTAAATGATAGGCAAAAAGCTAACCCATCACCAGATGATGATATTAGACCTGTACAGACACGAGGAAGTAATTGAATTCCCGGTCTAGGGTTACAACTTTCTGATGGACGTTTTAAAGGGTTAAGCAGTCATCATCTAAAAACTATATACCTTCGAGTCCTGTATGTTTTTCCTTTTCAGGAAAAGGACCACATGGAAGGAATAGTCAAGTGCTCGAGATTTCATTCTTCAAAGCTCAAACACTTGGGGAACTATACAGTATGAAAGGCAAAGATGAAGCAAAGAAGACTATCAGAAAGTCAAAGCTCGAGCTTGAAGATACATCTTCCCAACAAGTCAAGTACTATGAGCAAAGTCAAAGAGACAAAGACCCAAAACACAAAGCCTAACTCAAAAAACTTCGAAAAACATATTCGTATATATAAATGAGTGTTCAGGTTAAAGGTAGAATATTAGTTACGGGTAAAAATGCATATCTTTGTACTTACTCAAAAAACTGTTGTAAATGAAAACAATTACGGATGAGAGATCACTTCCTTGTACTTATTCAGAAAACTATTATAAATGAAAACAATTACGGATGAAAGATCATTATCCTTGTACTTATTCATAAAATTGTTATGAATGAAAACAGTTACGGATGAAAAAAGCATTACCCTTGTATTTATTTAGAAACTGTTATCAATAAAAACAGTTATGGGTAAATATTCATACCCTTATACATAAAATTGTTGTAAACAAAAAGTTATCCCCTTGTACTAATTCGAAAAAACTGTTGCAAAAGAAAAATAGTTACGAGTGCAAATTTATATCAAATTTGTTAAAAGAAAAAACAGTTGCAAAATGAGTTATAGACGATACACAAACACATGTGAAATGTTATGAAAGTTAAATACAATACACTTTCTTCAAAACATTGTTAAAGAAAAACATGTGAAAATTCCTATCTCTCTTCTGTATAATTACACCATTATGAAGTTAAGATGTCTTCTTCATTAAGTGTCGATAAAAAAAGGGCCCTCTTTTGTAAACCGTGCCTATTACGAAAAGGTACGAGCAATCTAAGCATTTTATAATGCAAAGTCAAAACCCAGAGGTAAACCAAAAACATCAAAAAGAAAGCATGCAGAAACTTAAAGAGTGAAACAAAAACTCAAAAGATTGATCTATAAAGGAAGATAAATTAGATATGGTAAGAATGCTTATGAATACATGTAAAAGAGGGCAAATTTTACCTTTAAAAACGAGTGCACAATCTCATTCATCCAAGTGAGGGAACCGTGGCTTTCATGCTTAGCTTTCTCAGTCGAACCTATCAATGGTTTCAACCATACGTCGTCCTGGCACGATTTTTCAAAAGGCTACCTGTCACTGGGATTTCAATTACAACTTGCCTCATCTCCATCTCCCCCATGCTGGAAGACCCTACTTCTACAGCAGAAGGCACAGAAGCGGGGATAGATGAAGGAGCCACAGATAGAGAAGGCTGAGAAGTAGAAAAAGCCACGGGAGAAGAAGCAATAACATGAGAGGAAATAGCCATGGAAGAAGGAACAATAACAGGAGTAACCGAGGGAAGTTCTTTAGGAGCAGGAGGAGAGAAGACAGTAAGAGGGACTTCGTCGGTAATGGTACCAAAACTTTAACGGAACAGGAGATCAACTGATTCACGAACGGGAGAGGGAGTTGCATCCTCATGGGAAGAAAGTTCAGACTCGGGCACAGGAGGGTCAACAACACGTGCAGACTCGTCGTCAGAGACCACCTTCCTCCTACGCGACCTGTGGACTAGCGAACCCTCCTCTTCGTCCTTCTCCTCCTCTAAGCTCCTGGACCAACTAGCTTTTCTTTTCGATGAGGAAGAACAAGAAATGATCTCCTGGGCCTTTGTTAGGGACATCTTTGAAGCGGACGTAGCCGCAACAGAAATACCACGAGCAGGAAACCCTACCAAATAAAGGGGATCGGGTACAACTTGGTAGAAGAAAGAAGTAAAAACAAAAACTTCTCTCACCGTGGGTCTTAACCTTCTAGCCAAACCTCCCGGAGAGGTACTTCCACGAACATTCTTCTAAAGGAGCGATTAACAAGAGTTTTTCTACCAAATCGCAAAAACCGGAGACATTCTCAATGGTTCCCATTATTGCTGCAAAGAAAAGAAACAGTTACGGTACTAATAAAGTATCAAAGTCAAAGGAAAGGAATGTGAGCAAAACTGTACTCACGTGCAAGATTCCACTTCTCGGGGAAAGGGAGATTTTCTTCACCTACTAAACCAGCAGTAGGGACAACAACATACCGGAGAAACCATCCTCAGTCTTTATCATTATCAGGAATCACTAACACCCTTTTACTCCTAGCCGCGAGAGTAAACACTCCTTGGCGAAACAACATCGGAGAATAGAGGTGAATGAGATGATAAAAGGTAAAGGGGACCGAAGCTAAATTGGCCAAGTATCTAAGGCACGCAACAACTCGCCATACAAGAGGACCGACTTGTCCTAGAAAAACTTTAAAAAATCGACAAAACTCGATGATAACAGGGTCGATAGGAGGCTTGAATCATAATGTGAAAGGATAAATATAAATAAAAGAATACCTAGCCTTGTAAGAGGTTATTCTTTTATTACTATTGAGAACAACAACAGGAAAATCAGGCTTCCAGTAACAGTCCCTGCGTAGAAGAGATACTTAACCCTCAGTTATTTGGGTAGGGTACATGTCTGCACCGGCATGAGAAGACATTGAAGAAAGCTGTTCCTTTAAGGCCTGACTATCCCTAGCAAAAGAAAACTCCGCAGGTACTATCTCATCGACCCTCGGCTCGCACAGAGGTTCATTGTGTTATATACCTTTTGATGAAGATCTAGAATCCCTAGCCCTTGGAAAATATAAATAAATGGCAGACCTAGAAAAAGATGGGGGAGTGACGTGAGAAGAAGCGAAACCTCTGGAGGGAGTAGAACTTACGCTCCTAAGCATACCGCCTCTCCTACTCCGTGTCGGAGCAGAAGAAGGAGTCAGATCATCTACATTAATGGCTCTCTTAGATTGCTGGTTTGAACAAGACATATTTACAAAGGCGAAGAATTTGGAAATGAAGAATGAATGTTAGAAGTTTTTCATGTAAGTAAAGAAAGGAAAAGGGGTATTTATACTCGAAGACAACCGTCAAAAAATGGAAAAAGACAGTGATGTGAAAGTCATAATTGAAGCTGTCAGATCGAGACTAATGCAACCGCAAAAATCCCTAAAAGGCGCTGAACAATTGCAGAACCAATTCGGGAATGCCACATGGCACGTGCATTAAATGGAAGTGACAAGCGACGCCTGCGTTCAGATATGGATGCAATGGTACGAGTGAAGTGGCGGCAAAATATTCCCGCCATAAATGAGTATCCACTTACCAAATATTAATCGATAAATAAATGGTAAGTGGGGGGACTATATGTATTGGTAAAAAGAGCTTCACACGTATAATAATTGTGATGACTCAGCAATCTATGTGGTATAAAGAAAACGTGACAACTAGATGGGACTTTATGAAGAGGTACGAGGCAAAGAGGCACGGAATAGCATACCCACGGGGTAATCAGCTACGGGAATCTCAACCTGGTTGAGAAGATTAAGAGACACGGTCGGAATGAATCTAGGCAGAATAAAGGGGCAGATTCAGAGATCTTCAATTTATGATCCAAATGTTACATAACCTTCACGCAACAATTACGGTCAATCATTGTAACGTTACATTAATGCCATTATTAGTCATTAATGCTCAATAACTGAAAAGGGAAAACGTTATATTAAGAAATTCCCTATATAAGGGAGTAAAATATAACTTGTATGGACACACTTGAATCGCTATTGCAATATACTTACTTTACGCATTCTACTGCTTGTTATTTGCAAATTTACTTATAGTCTTTAGCATATTTTCTGGTTATCAGAAAATCGTGTTCTTCTTAAAATAGCTTTGGCTAAAGAAACTAATTCGTTTGTTAAACAAATGGGTCTCGGACCTTGGAAGATGAGGAAGAGCAGGAGGAAGGTTCACTAATTCGGAGGTCACGAAGAAGAAAGGTCGTGTCTGACGACAAATATGCTCCACCTATTGGTCCATCTTCCGTGCCTGAGTTAGAGACTTCCGCCCCTATACAATATGAAGATGAAACTCTTTCCACAACCAATGAATCAGTTGAACAGTTGTTCCATCAAGGCTTTGGCACAGTTTCAGAGGAGACACCTCTTGCTACTTTTCCTCCACCTGCTCCTGTGAAACTTTCATCTGTCGCACCTGTTGCTATTTCTGCTCCCCCGCCTG
Source organism: Nicotiana undulata (assembly GCA_005239495.1). Classification (NCBI taxonomy): domain Eukaryota; kingdom Viridiplantae; phylum Streptophyta; class Magnoliopsida; order Solanales; family Solanaceae; genus Nicotiana; species Nicotiana undulata. The sequence continues at coordinate 28,183 of ML260129.1, read as the reverse complement.
TTCCACCTGTGGCTCCTTCATCTATCCCTACTTCCGTGCCTTCTATTATCGAAGTAGGATCTTCCAGTAATGGGGAGATGAAGCAAATTATGATAGAGGTTCCTGCAGGAGGTAGCCTCTTAAAGAAATCAGGCTAGGCAGATGTGTGGTTGAAGCCTCTGATAGGCCCGGTTGAGAAGTCTAAGTTAAAAAGCCATAGCTCCTTAACTTGGATGAACGAGATATGCGGATGAACGAGATTGTACACTCATCCTTAAAGGTATCCTTCGTGTTATTCTTTATTTACCTTTTACCATAACTAACTTCCCTTTTTTTGAAGATCAATCTTATTGGTACATAGTTGATTAAAAGGATCGTCCATACGGAGAAATTAATGAATGACTATCATACCGAGGCTGATAACTGGAAGGAGCAATTCGAGAGCCTTCAACTTGATATGGAAGCAATAGAGGAGGAGAAGTGTACCTTAGAGCAGCAGGTCAGAGTGATTGTAGCAGAATTGGCCATTGAGAAGGCTTCATCAAGTCAAGCAGACAAGGATAAGAACATCCTGGAATATTCATTTGCGGAGCAGATTTCCCATGCTACTGAAGAGATAACAAGTTTGAAGGCTTTGCTGAACCAGAAGGATGCTTACGCTGGTGAACTTGTGCAATCACTTACTCAAACTCAAGAAGACCTCCGTGAATCTTCAAACACGATTCAATTTCTGGAAAGATCCCTTGCCCCTTTGCAAGCTTCTTATGATGCTGCCGTGATTGAAAGAGATGAGCTGAGAGCAGATGTTGAACAATGGGAGAAGGATTACGAAGCTCTCGAAGATAAGGCAGTTGTAGATGTGAGTTGGGCTTATTTGAATGCCCGACTTGATACATTGACGGAAATGGGCCAAGAAAATTTTGACTTACAAGCTGAAATTTCATAAACTAAGGAGACAATTGAAAAGTCTTGGCAAAGTAAAAAAATTTCATTACCTGAAGTTGAAGTTCCAATGGGTGATGAGATCATGCCTAATGAAGCTGCTGCACAACCCTTGCCATCTCAAGCTGCTCCTTCTAAAGATAATCCCCCAGTGTCTAGTGAAAGTGTTTATCAAACCCTATTTTTTTTAATCAATTGGTGGTTACCCGCGGTCCCATTTTGGGGGTGAAGTTTGGTTAGTAAGTCGCCAATGACAACTTAAGGGCAACTTTGTATGAACAAGCTCGGTTTGAACTTTGTTAATACTTAGTTTCTACCGTTATATAATATCAATATTTAAATTTCTTAGCATGACTTGTGTTTTTCGAGTTTTCGTTTCACTCTCAAGTGTTTGCATGCTATTATGTTCGGATTTCTGTTTTACCCTTGGTTATTTGCATAAAAATGCTTCAATATTTTGTGTCTTTTTCGAAATAAGAACGATTATGAAAGAGGGCACTTTTATGAATGACACTTAATGAAGAAGACGTCTCAACTTCATAATGGTGTAAACATACAAAAGAGAGATAGGAATTCACATGTTTTTCTGAGTAATGTTCTGAAGAAAGTCTTTATATTATTTGAACTTTCATAACATTTTACATGTGTTGAATTATCGTCTATGACTCTTTCACAGCTATTTTATTTTATTAGAGATTTTTCATAAACACAAGGGTACGAATTTCTACCCGTAACTAAATCCTGCCTTTGACCTAAACATTCGTTTACATTTACGAGTATGTTTTTGTAGGTTTCTGAATCAGGCTTTATGTCTTTGTCTTTGGCTCTTTGATTTCGCTTGTAACTTTTGATTTGTCGGGTAAAATGGATCTTAAGGCTTGAGCTTTGACTTTTTTATAGCCTTTTTTTCCTTCCCCACTGTATAGTCCCCCAAGTGTTTGAGCTTTGAAGAATGAAATCTCGAGCACTTGACTATTCCTTCTTTAAGGTCGTTTTCCTGAAAAGGAAAAACATACGGGACTCGAAGGTATATATTTTAGATGATGACTGCTTAACCCATTGAAATGTCCATCAGAAGGTTGTTACCCTAGACCGAGAATTCAGTTACTTCCTCATGTCTATTCAGGTCTAATATCATCATTTGGTTATGGGTTAGCTTTTTGCCTATCATCTAAAATGGTTAGTATAACTTTAACTGTACTAAATAAAATCGTACGTAATGATACCTGACAGTGGGTACTCCTTTTTCTTAGAATTAATACTTCTTCAAATGAGCGGAATTCCAACTTATTGGTAAAATCCTGCCATCTATGGTTTCCAGCTCATAAGCACCTTTTTCCAGCAATGACGCGCACCTTGTAGGGTCCTTCCCAATTTGGGTTTAACTTTCCTGCTCTAACCTCCTTTGTTGATTGGAATACTTTTTTAAGGACTAAGTCCCCAATCTTAAAATATTTGAGGTGAGCTTTTCTATTGTAGTATCGCTCTATGATTTGCTTTTGAGTTGCCATGCGTATTAAAGCGGCTTCTCTCCTTTGTTCAAGCAAATCCAGATTTGTTCTTAACTCATCGTTGTTTGTTTCTTCCGTTGTTGTTGTGAATATCGTGCTTGGTTCACCAATTTCCACTGATATTAGAGCCTCCGAGCCGTAGACTAGTGTGAATGGGGTTTCTCCCGTTGCTGTCTTTGTTGTAGTTCTGTAAGCCCATAATACTCTTGTTAGCTCTTCAGGACAATTTTCTTTTGATTTCTCCAATCGTTTATTCAAATTATTGATGATGATCTTATTTGTTGATTCAGCTTGCCCATTAACTACGGAGAGATACGGTGAAAATGTGATACGTTTGATTTGCCAGCTTTGAAAGAATTCTGTGATTTGAAGCCTATGAATTGCGGGCCATTATCACATACAATTTACTTCAGTACACCAAATCGGCATATGATGTTTCGCCAGATAAGGCTTTTCACTTCTTTTTCTCGTACCTGTTTAAAAGCACATGCCTCCACCCATGTTGAGAAATAATCTGTTAATACAAGTAAAAATTGTACCTTTCCTTTGGCTTGAGGTAGAGGTCCTACAATATCCATTCCCCATTACATAAATGGCCAAGGTGATATAACTAGGTGTAGTAATTCTACGCGTCGATGCATGTTGTTAGCATACCGCTGACAATTATCAAATTTAGCTACAAACTCTTCGGCGTCTTCTTCCATCATAGGCCAATAATACCCTACTCTTATTAGAGTTTTGACTAGATATCTTCCCCTTACGTGGTTTCCACAACGTCCTTCGTGTATTTCTTTCATCACGTATTCAGTTTGGTTAGGTCCGAGGCACCTTGCTAGGGGACCACCAAACATTTTGCAATATAAAGTGTCACGAACTAGTTAGTACCGTGCATCTTTTCATCGAAGTACTTGAGCTTCTTTCTTAACTTCAGGCACGGTACCATTCCGTAAACAATTTACAATTTCGTTTCTCCAATCCCAAATTAGGTTATAAAATGTTACCTCGTTCTGGTCCTGACCAATTGCTGAATGGAATAAATGTACCACAATAGCATTTTCTTGATTCGTTACATCTGTAACTGATGCGAGGTTAGCTAACGCATCCGCTTCTGCGTTTTCCTCTCTAGGTACTTGTACGATCTTCCATGACTGGAATTAGCTCACTTGGCCCCGTGCCTTTTCCAAATATTGCTGCATTCGAGTCTCTCTAGCGGTGTAAGTCCCCTGCATCTGGTTTACCACCAGCTGAGAGTCGCTTTTGATCACAATCTGCTCTATTGAGAGTTCTTGCGAGCCCTGCAATGACAACTTCGTACTCTGCTTCATTATTAGTGATATGATAACATTTAATAACTTGTCTTATCTTTTCACCTGTAGGTGGTATCAAAACAATTCCCAGACCGACTCTTTTAACATTAGAAGAACCGTCAGTGAATGGAATCCATGTTCCTGGATTAAATCCGGTAAGGATTTGTAATTCTTTTTCTACTTCAGGAATTATACTAGTATTAAAATCTGCGACAAAATTGGCTAAAACCTGAGACTTTATTGCAGTCCTCGGTTGATAAACGATGCCATATTTGCTTAATTTTATTTTCCATTTAGCCAGTCTACCTGACAATTCTTGTTTTTGTAGAATATTTCTCAAAGGATATGAAGTTATAATAGTAATTGGATGACACTGAAAGTACGGTCGTAACTTTCTAGCTACCATGATTAGAGCTAAGGCTAATTTTTCTAGATGAGGGTATCTAGTTTCAACATCTAGTAAGGACTTACTTACATAATATATAGGAGATTGCTTACCTTTGTCCTTCCTTACCAGCACTGCACTCACAACTATTTCTGCAACATCAAGATAAATGTACATCCTTTCCCCTTCCTTTGGTTTGGACAGTCGTGGGGGATTTGATAGGTAGGCCTTCAAATTTTTGAGGGCCTGCTGGCATTCTTCAGTCCATTCGAACTGATTCTACTTCGTTAATACTGAGAAGAATTTGAAACTCTTCTCTGAAGATCTTGAAATGAATCTTCCTAAAGCTGTGATCCTACCTGTTAGTCTTTGAACTTCTTTTTTGCTCGTGAGTATATCAGGTATTTCTTCAATAGCTTTAATTTGAGCAGGATTTACTTCAATGCCTCTGTTTGATATGAGAAAACCCAAAAAATATACCTGATTCGACGCCAAAGGCGCACTTCTCTGGATTTAGTTTCCTATTATACCTACGGAGGATGTCGAACATAGTTGAAAGATATTGGAAGTGATTTTCAGCCTGTGTGGACTTCATCAATGTACACCTCCATTGTTTTCCCCAGATGTTCCTGGAACATCTTGGCCACTAGCCTTTGATATGTGGCACTAGCATTTTTCAAGCCAAAAGGCATGACTTTGTAACAGTAAGTCCCCCTGTTCGTAATAAAGGAAGATTTTTCCTCGTCTGAGGAGTCCATTATTATCTGATTGTAACCAGAATATGCATCTAGAAAGCTTAATAATTCATGACATGCAGCGACATCAATCATTTGATCTATGTGCGGTTATGGAAAGGAGTCTTTTGGGCATGCTTTATTTAAATCAGTATAATCTACGCATGCTCTCCATTTACCATTCTTTTTAGGTACCACTATGGTATTAGCAACCAATTAGGATATTTTACCTCGCGTATTGAACAAATTTTTAAGAGTTTCTGTACCTCTTCATCGATCACTTGATTCTGGAACGATCCTTGCTTCCTTTTCTTTTGATTGACAGGTATGAATGATGGGTCTTCATTTAGTTTATGGGTCATCACATCTGGGGGTATACCTGTCATATTTGAATGGGACTAGGCAAAACAATCTGCATTATCTTTTAAATATTCAACATACTTACCTCTTCTGGTCGGGCTTAGCCTTGCTCCTATGTGGATCTTTTGCTCAGGCTTGTGTTCAAACATTGGAACAACTTCGATCTCTTCAGTAGTTGTCTTTATATTTTCATTCTCTTCTTGTTCTTGAATTACATCAGGCCTGTAATCCATGTCCGTATGTTTTGATGCTATATCAGTGGTGATTTGATTCATTGTATCTTTACCATTTTCTCCTGTACCTGTTTGAATTGCTCCCACGTCTTTTAATTCTTCCACCGCTTCTTTTTTATTCGTATGTATCACTTAATTGATGTTCCTCGAAGTTTATTGATCACCTCGGATCTGCTGAATCCCCCATTTAGAAGGGAATTTGATTACTTGATGTAGAGTAGATGGTACGACGTCTATGTCATGGATCATGGTCTTCCTATGGTTACATTATAGGCCATGTCTGTATCAATAACTTGAAATTTTGTTTCTTTGATGACCCCTTCCGCATAAGTATTCAGCTCAATTTCTCTTTCGTTATGACAGTAAAGTTGTCGAATCCGGATAGGGAACGTGCTTTTGGAATTACACGGTCTCCCATTAACATCTCTTCCAAAACTCTTACTAATATTATATTTATTGAGCTACCTGGATCAATCAATACTCAGTTTACGTTAGTGTCATGTATAAGTAAATATATTACCAGTGCTTCATTATGTGGGACCAATAATCCATCTGCTCTGCATCTGCATCGTCGAATGAGATGTTGTCAGCTTCCAAAGTCTCACGAGTCCGCCTCTCGTGAGTTATTGTGAACTTGGTCATTTTTCTTGTTGAATTATAAGTTACGCCATTAACCTCCTCTCCACCGTTTATCACGTTCATGGTTCTTTTCGGAGATGGTAGTTTTGGGGGCTCCTGTCTGTTCTTCATGTATGCCTGTTTACCTTTTTCACTACAAAATTCTGTTAGATAGCCTTGTTTTAATAAGTGTTCTACCTCACCTTGTAGTAACATGCAGTCTGATGTTATGTGCCCGTGATCATTGTGGAACTCACACAAGAAGTCTGGGTTCCTTTTGTTTGGATTTGATCTCATCTCCTTGGGCCATCGAACTTTATCACCCATATTTCTTAATACGGTAATTAACTCGGAAGTACTTACATTGAAATTGTAGTCTCCAATTCTTGCATATGTGTTATTTCCTCTATTTCATTCATCTCGATCCTTTCTGGATCTTGATGATGATGAACTTGAATCTCTGTTTGACGGTCTGTGATCAGGCTGTGTATTTTCAAATTTGGAACGAGCTTCTCATCCCGAAGGCCCCATATATGGCTCGTACATGTTTTTACCAATTTTCCTCTCTGACTCTAAGCGTCTGGAACTTGTCCTGTCATCTGTTTTTGATTGAGCTATAGTATCTTCTTCAATTAGTAATTTGGCACTACACATGTTATAAACATAATTCCATGTCGTAGCTGGGAATTCTCGCAAGCTTTCTTTGAGTCTCCTCGTGGCTTCAGAGCTTACATAGCTTCCCAATTGTCAGGCACTCTTGGTAGCAGCATTCTTTCCCGTTGGAACCTGTCAACGAATTCATGAAGCACCTCCGCATCTCCCTGTTTTACTTTGAATATGTCTTCCATTCTTTTTCCACTTTTTGTGCACCGGAATGTGCTTTTATAAACGAATCTGCAAGCTCAGCAAAAGAATCAATAGAATTTTCGGGTAAGAGAGAATACCACGTTAATGCTCCTTTAGTGAGTATTTCTCCAAACCTTTTGACCAACACGAACTCAATTTCCTGCTCAGACAAGTCATTGCCTTTTACTCCCGTGGTGAAAGCAGTAACATGATCACGTGGATCAGTTGTCCCGTCGTATTTTGGTATATCAAGCATTTTGAATTTCTTGGGGATCGGCCAAGGTGATGCACTTTGTTTCCATGGTTGTTGAGAGTATTTGTCAATATCAATCTCCTTGATAACAGGTGGTACTCCAGGAATTTGCTTGATACAATCGTTTTGTTCCTTCACCTGTTTCTGCAAGGTTAGTATTAAAGATTGTAAATCTGAATTATTAGACATACCTGGTCTTCTTTCAAAGGATTCGTTGGGAGTGCCTCTACTTCCAGAATTAGCTAACCCAAATTGTTGATTTTCTACGGTTGCAGTGTTGTTTGGATGAGGCGTAGGTGGTATAGTTGGTAGCCCCCTCCTGAAAGCTTGAAGAGCTTCACTCACATATTCAGCTACCATTTGCCTCACAGTGTCTTGCTCTCCTGTTTGTTCATTTTCAATCTGGTCGTTGTTGTGAGTTGTAGATCTTTCTGGTTAGTTGTCCCTTGAACCTCGTGGGGATCCCTGAGGCGATGGAATTGGGCTTCCAGTTTCTTGTTGATTGTTGTCGAGTATTCGAAATGATTCGATAAAGGCGATTTAGGAATATAAAAACAAGGATTATCATATTTTCGGTAACGGAACGAATGTGTTTAACCAAAGAATTAGATTTTTAGTCAAAGCTATTTTAAGAAGTACTCGGGCTTCTGATAACCAAAGAAATTAACTTCGACTTGTAAATAAGAAAGCAATAAGATCGTATAAAAGTAAGTATAGTGGTTTGAATGTCTCCATACAAGTGAGATTTTACTCACTTTTATAGAGAATTTCTTAATATAACGTTTACTCTTCTTAATAATTGAGCATTAATGACTAATAATACCATTAATGTAACGTTACAGCAGATAATCATAACTGTTGCGTGAAGATTCTATAACGTTTGGCTCATTGACTGAAGATCTTTGAATCTACCCTTTATTTTGCCTTGGTTCATTTTGACCGTGTCTGTTCAACTTCTCAATTAGACTAGAGCTCCTGCCTCTAATTGTCTCGGGTGTATGTTATTATGTACCTCTTTGTCTCGTCCTCTTTCTAAATTCCTAACCAGATGTCATGTTTCCATTGCTCCACGTAGATTGCTTTGTCATCAGAAATATTACGCGTATGAAGTCTATTTTTCACTAAACACTCCGAAACCAAAATACGGGCCCAATACGAACAATTTTACATATTATTTTATTTCTTTATTTCTTGTGATAACCAGCAAATCAATTTTCTTCAAAAATTATTTTCTAAGGCTGAGGACCTCGGAATTCAATTCCGGGCATACGCCCAAGTCCCATATGTTACTGCGGACCTCCCGGGATCGTCGGAACAAAGATCAAGGTCTGTTTACTCAAAATATTGACCAAAGTCAACTAGAAACAAATTTTTAACTCTAAAAATTTCTATTTCTCATATTTTCACATAAAAGCTTTTTGGTTTCACGCCCGGACTGCGCACACAAATCAAGGTGATTAAAGTTAGTCTATTTAAGGCCTATGAGCTTGGAAGGGAATCTTAATTTATAAGATGACCCTTTTTGGGTCATCACACACACACACACACACACACATATATATATATAAGTGGGCAATAGAAAAGTGAGGTGGCACCTCTCTTAAGCCATGAAACACATTTATCTTTTCTCCTTTTTTGGATTTTTTATTATTTTTTTCATTTATTTTATATTGGAAATTCTATCTTCATAACTCACACCTCTTTGTCTTCATAATTTATATTTTTAATAATCTCAATAACTCTCATGCCTTTCATATTCATAACCTCTAATATTTAATGTGTAAGATTATTACTATTTATTATATGTTCCTCCGTATATACCTATATAAGGACTTCTATATTTTGAACAAATATGATAAAAACTTTTAACACTGTGAATGGGGTATGCTTTCAGTAGTTTAGAAGTCACTAGACAACGAGTTATTAATTTCATGAAATAAAGTATTTTTTATTTTCGGGTTATACTATCGATGATTGAAAACTTAGTGAAGTTCATAATCAACTTGCAAACAATACTCATTATTCTAATGTTAGGATTTATACACAATTAGTTTTGATTCTTATTTTATTAAGTGTGCTATTGAAAGATTTTTTTATTAAAAAGATTAAATGCTCCTGTAAATGGTGAATTTTATTCTTTAAAGTGTGACATTATCTCTAATTTAATATTATAGTACAGTTACTCAATTAAATGTATCCCATAAAAGCATGATTTAACTACCAAAATAATAAAATAAATTAATGGAATAAAAGTTTTAACATTTATGTTGCAAAGTAAGAGGAGGAGGTCTTCATAATAATCTTTTGTCAAAAAAGTATATATATTTTTCATAGAAATTTTCAGCTTCTCAATGTACAAGTAACAATAATTTAATTTATATATGCAACTTTTCTTTCTATGTTAGGTTTTATTTTTCTTAGTCTTGGACTTTCTTAATTAGCTAAAACTTAAGTAATATTCATTGATAATATACAATTAACTATATATGACATAGATTATTAGCTACAAATAAACTAAATTTATGAATTAAACGAAGTGTATTTTATTTATTGGCGATTTTATTTCTTATAAAAAGAGGGATAATATCTACATTTGTTATTATCTCGATAAATTCTTTTTTAAAATTTTATTGATGTTTCTTAAACTCCGCGCAAAGCACGGGTAAGTTTACTTATTAAATAATAAATAATAGTAGTAGGATATATATGACCCTTCTCCGTTTTAAAAACCCTTGCATTGCTAATTCCATGGTTTGCTATGTATTAGTTATACATAGGATAATGTCAAATAAGATATATAACTAATACAAGTATTATTATACGTAGGTTGGAAAAATATACCGAACAAGGGATTAATAATACACAAATTTAATGTTTGCATTATTTTTTCTAATACTTCTTACCAAACGATCCCTAAAGGAGGTCAACCAAGGCTGATTAATCATGTATTGATTTAATTTACACTTTTGCCCCCATAGAATATTTTACTTGCTAGTTTGAGATTTAGCCCCAATTGTATTTGTTTATCATTAATCATGTGGTCCTCTACCAACTAGAAAGTCGGAAGTTTTCAGGTACATCACACACTCTTTTGGATTGCAATAACCTTAAGCATGTGGGATTATTTTTATTTGTTCTATTAGATAGGTGAGGTTTCCGACAAACGAAGGGCATAATTTTGTGCTTAGTTTATTCAAGAAGTGTGTGCCATCCACGTCATGTTGTATGCCAGAAAAAGATCAGTTATAAAAATTTCTACATTGGACCACTATCTACAAAGATAGAAATCACTTTGAAATTGGTGTGTGGTCCGACTGTGGCTATGCATTTTATTTATAAGGGAGCTCTTGGATCAGGTGCAACTCAACTATTTTACGAGTATTTATTATTTTTCTTCAACGTAAGTGCGAAATAGTTTCGCCCATTAAAATTTAGATATACAGAAAGAAGAAATCACATAACATTTGTTATGCATATAGTTCTGACAAAATCAACTAATAGTATCTTGGTGACGATTTTATTAGTACCATAATGTTTTTTGATGAACCGGAAGAAATTTTGGCGGAATTTAAACTTTAAACTTGCCCCTTCAATCTTTAATTATACTCCTTCAATAGTAATAACATCATTATATCAATTCTTAAAATTATATAATTGAAGACTGCTCGAGCAATTATTGCTTTGTTTTTTCATGTCATACATTGTATACGGTAAAAATCGGGGCTACCCGATTTAACTCTTTGATCGAAAAAAAGATGCCACTAAAGGGCAGGACGTCGAGTTCGGGATCGGAGTTGCTTTCCAGATCGAGGTCGACATCATTGGTCGAGGTCAGTAAAGGGCATACCCCAAAATGATGCCGGTATAGTTCAATAATGGAAAAGGCGAGATATCCGCTACGGATCGAAGCTCGTGGCGTGAATTTCGGAATGGATTGATGTTCGGCGGTTAGTCAGTTGTTAATATAATTTCCTACTATAATTAGAAGTGTACCTTATTTAGAACTCCTCTATTATATAAGGAGGGATCCCATTCATTTGTAATCATCATAATCACTATTCATTGAGAATAATATAAACATCCGCTGCTCTCTTTATTTTACTATTCATTTCTGCTCATCATTGTTCATAAGAATTGTTCAGTTTTCTACTGTTCTAATTGCCCCCTCCTCGAGACTATCTCGAATCGAGGTCGAAGCAATGCTTTCACACTGGTTTGATTTATTTTATTGTCCAACTTATCTATTTAATTTATTATTTATCAATTGATATTGGATTAGGTCACGTATCCTTAAAACCACAATATAAGTTTAATTGGTACTCGATTTTTAGGGTAAATAGTTTGGCACCCACTGTGGGGCTAAGGATAATAGTGATTGTTCATTACTGATTCTGATAAAACACATTATTTTACGCTTGTTCTTGTCAAGAATTTTTGCTTTCAGGTTAATACATGTCAAACTCGCAAAACGCATCCACACACGGTGACAATGGCCTCGAATTACACGGGGAAAACAAAAATGTGGTTTCTCCAGGAGTCGAGGTGCCACAGGCTAATCACGGGGGAGCACTGGTTTCCAATCCAGTCGATGTCAGTTCACACGTTGCCCTAAACGCGGACCTAGGCGCAGATCTCGATGGCAGTATATGCAAGGAATGCTGATCTAGTGGCCAAGGAACACAGTGCAGAGAAGACGAAGGAGTCAGTCTCCAAGTGATATTTGAGATGCTTCAGGCTCAGCAAGCCGTTATTGCTCAGTTACAAAATCAATATAGAGCTCCGAATAGGTTCGAGCCGGAAAATACTCGCTATACCGAGCCAGTACTAGAAGGGTCGAATGGTAATGAATCTGGGACTGATCCTGCGGTAACAAAAATGCTCGAGGAGATCACTAAAAGAATTGAATTAGGGGAGAAGAAAATCGAAGCGAACGACAAAAAAATGGAGACATACAACTCCCGAGTTGATCAAATATCTGGGCGCCGCCAATCTTGAAAGGGATGGATTCGAAGAAGTTTGTACAAAAGTCGTTTCTTCAAGTGCGGCTCCGAAGCCTATTCCAAAAAAGTTTCGTATGCCAGACATACCTAAATACAATGGGACAACCAATCCCAACGAGCGTGTTACTTCATATACATGCGCCATCAAGGGTAACGATTTAAAGGATGATGAAATTGAATCTATGCTGTTGAAAAAGTTTGGAGAGACCCTTTTGAAGGGATCAATGATTTGGTATCACAACCTGCCACCAAATTCCATCGACTCATTTGCCATGTTAGCAGATTCTTTCGTAAAGGCGCACGCCGGGGCCATGAAGTCCGCAACAAGGAAATCGGACCTTTTCAAGGTAAGACAAAGGGATAATGAAATACCGAGGGAGTTCGTGTTCCGATTTCAAATGGAGCGCATGGAATTGCCACCGGTCACGGATGATTGGGCCATTCAAGCTTTCACCCAAGGGTTGAATGAACGGAGTTCGATATCATCACGTCAGTTGAAACAAAATTTGATTGAGTATCCAGCTGTAACTTGGGCAGATGTGCACAATCGAAGACGACCAACTAGGAGCCTCTTTCGGTTCAACGCATCCAAATAGATCGATAGGTAAAACTTAGAGGGACACCGATATGGGGCCAAGGTCGAACAAAGACCGATACCAACCATATATCGCAGATCGAAGGAACAATAGTCCACGACACAATTCCGCCCGGAATGATTGAAGAAGTGACCGTAAACAGAGTTCTCAAGGCCTTATGAGCAAAAGTGGTTTTGAAAAGTATGTTGATCCCACAGAGGCACCTCAATTATCGAAATAGAATTTTAGCATCGATGCATTAGACATTGTATCGGCGATCGGAAGGATCAAAGACACTAGGTGGCCCAGACCCATACAGACCAATCCTTCCCAAAGAAACCCAAATTTGATGTGCAACTATCATGGCACGCATGGTCATAGGACCGATGATTACATGCAATTAAGGGAGGAGGTAGCCCGTCTATACAATGAGGGTCATCTTCGAGAGTTCCTCAATGATTGAGCCAAGAATCATTTCAGGGAAAGGGATGCCAATAGTAAGAATGAACAGGAAGAACCCCAACAGGTCATTCATATGATCGTCGGTGGGGTCGACGTTTCACAGTGACCCATATTCAAATGCACTAAGGTATCAATCACTAGGGAGAAACGAAACCGAGATTATATGCCCGAAGGCACCTTATCATTCAACGACGAAGAAGCAGAAGGCGTTTCTCAGCCCCACAACGATGCTCTGGTCATTTCTATCTTATTAAATAAAGTTCAAGTTAAGCGTGTTTTAGTGGATCCGGGTTGCTCGGCAAACATAATCCGATCAAGGTTTTGTGGAACAACTCAGCCTACAGGATCAAATCGTGCCTGCAGCTCGAGTCTTAAATGACTTCAACATGGCCAGTAAAACAACTAAAGATGAATTATCCTACCGATGAACGTGGCTGGAACAATTCAAGATACCAAGTTCCATGTGATCAAGGGCGACATGAGGTACAATGTCTTGCTCTGAAGGCCTTGGATCCACAACACGAGGGCAGTCCCCTCGACCCTCCACCAGATGATGAAATTCCCGACGTCGGACAGTGTAAAAACAATGTATGGGGAACAACATGCTGCAAAGGTAAACATGAAGCTAAATAGTAATCAGCCTCGACCGAATTAAGGATGCAGGAGATAGAAGAAAAAGAGGAGGATTTTCTGACCTCTCGAACTTTTGTTGTTCCCGGAGATTCTGACACCACCAAATCAACGGTCGAAGAGCTGGAACAGGTTATACTAATCGAGTACTTACCCGAGCGAAAGTTATACCTGGGAACGGGATTAACCCCCAAACTCAAGAAAAATCTTATTAATTTCTTATTGATAACATAGATTGTTTTGCTTGGTCACATTTAGACATGACAGGTTCCACCGGAGATAACAACGCATCGGCTAGTCCTGGACCCTAAGTTCAGCCGGTGAAGCAAAAGAGAAGATCCCAGTCCGAGATAAAGCACGCATTCATAAAGGACGAGGTAACAAAACTTCTCAAAATAGGGTCCATTCGGGAGGTAAAATGTCCCCAATGCTTAGCCAATGTAGTCGTAGTCCCTAAGAAAGGGAACAAACTTAGAATGTGCGTAGACTATAAGGATTTGAACAAGGCATGCCGCAAAGATTCTTTTCCTTTGCATAACATCGATCGCATGATCGACGCTACGGCCGGCCACGAGATCCTTACTTTTCTCGATGCCTATTACGGGTACAGTCAAATTCAGATGGACTCGGAAGACCAATAAAAGACTTCATTTATCACCAAGTACGGAACATACTGTTATAATGTAAGGCCATTCGGGCTAAAAAATGCAGGATCTACTTACCAACGCCTAGTAAATAAAATGTTCGAAGAACAAATAGGTAAGTCAGTTGAAGTGTATATTGATGACATGTTAGTTAAGTCCCTGCGCGCAGAGGACCATTTAGCTCATTTGCAGGAAACATTCGACATTCTCAGGAAATATAACATGAAGCTCAACCACGAGAAATGTGCTTTTGGGGTCGGTTCGGGCAAGTTCCTTGGCTTTATGGTGTCGAATCAGGGGATCGAGATCAACCCCGATAAAATCAAGTCCATCGAAGACATCACCGTCATGGACAGTGTAAAATCCGTACAGAGGCTGACTGGGGGGATAACTGCTTTAGGCCAATTCATCTCGAAGTCATCGGATCGATGCCACCTATTTTTCTCCCTACTGAAAAAGAAGAATGATTTCTCCTAGACCCCGCAATGCCAACATGCATTTGAAGGATTGAAGTGATACATATCGAGCCCACCACTTCTTCACGCTCTGAAGGCAGATGAGAAACTCTACTTGTACTTGGCAGTATCAGAAATAGCGGTAAGTGGTGTCCTGGTTCGAGAAGAGCAAGGTACGCAATTCCCTGTTTATTACATAAGTCGGACTTTAGGAGAAGCAGAAACTAGATATCCGCACTTAGAGAAATTGGCACTTGCACTGCTAAGCACTTCTATAAAGTTAAAACCATACTTTCAGTGTTACCCCATACGCGTATTAACCACTTACCCACTTCGTAATGTTTTGCACAAGCCCGAACTGTTGAGTCGATTGGCCAAATGGGCCATCAAATTCAGTGGGTACGATATCAAATATCAACCCCAAATATCCATAAAGTCTCAAGTATTAGCAGACTTCATGGTTGATTTCACACCAACCATCGTACCCGAAGTCAAAAAGGAACTCTTGTTAAAATTGGGTACATCATCGGGGGTATGGACCCTTTTCACAGACGGCTCTTCGAATGTGAAGGGGTCCGCGCTAGGCATCGTTTTGAAGCCGCCCACGGGTAACACTATTAGGCAATCTATCAAGACTTTTAAGTTGACTAATAATGAGGCCGAGTATGAGGCCATGATTGCAG
The DNA here is from genome assembly GCA_005239495.1 of Nicotiana undulata. NCBI lineage: Eukaryota > Viridiplantae > Streptophyta > Magnoliopsida > Solanales > Solanaceae > Nicotiana > Nicotiana undulata. Next base: position 12,566 of record ML260129.1, on the reverse strand, counting down.
GTCTTGAGCTAGCTAAAAGCTTGGGAGCAGAAGTCATTGAAGCTAAATGTGACTCTTTATTGGTTGTTAACCAAGTAAACAAAACCTTCGAAGTTTGAGAGGATAGAATGCAAAGATATTTGGAGAAGTTACAGGTAACTTTGCACCATTTTAAGGAATTGAATTTACAACAAGTACTTTGAGAACAAAACACTAAGGCTGATGTGCTTGCAAATCTGGGGTCATCGGTCAAGGAGGACGAGATCAGCTTGGGGACTATCGTTCAACTCTTGAGGTCCGTAATCGAGGAAGGTCGTGCTGAGATAAATTCTACAAGCTTAACCTAGGAGTGGAGGAATAAATATATTGAATACTTGAAAAACGGAAAGCTCCCATCGGACTCTAAAGAATCGAGGGCCCTACGAACCAAAGCCGCCCGATTCACGTTGGCTGAAGATGGAACATTATACAAGGGAACATTCGACGCACCATTGGAAGTATGTTTGGGACCAAGGGACACCGATTATGTTCAATGAGAGGTCCATGAAGGCACTTGCGGGAACCACTTCGGCGCCGAATCACTGATTCACAAAGTCATTAGAGCAGGATACTACCGGGATAGCATGGAAAAAGCACTAAGGAGTTTGTTCGAAAATGTGATAAGTGTCAAAGGTTTTCATCGATGATCCACCAGCCCCGAGAACAACTTCATTCGGTCCTATCCCCATGGCTGTTCATCAAATGGGGGATGGACATCGTCAGCCCTCTGCCATCGGCCCTAGGTAAAGCTAAGTTCATTTTATTTATGACTGGCTATTTCTCTTAATGGGTTGAAACACAAGCTTTTGAGAAAGACAGAGAGAAAGAGGTTAAAGACTTCATCTGGGATCACATTGTGTGTCGATGCGAGATACCCGCCAAAATAGTGTGCGACAATGGAAAATAATTTATCGGCAGCAAAGTGACAAAATTCCTTGAAGACCATAAAAAAAAGGTTATTATCAACAGCGCATCATCCTAGTGGGAACAAATATGCCGAATCAACGAACAAGACTATCATCCAAAACCTAAAGAAAAGGTTGAACGACGCTAAAGGGAAATGGAGAGAAATTCTACCTGAAGTCCTTTGGGCATATCGAACAACATCGATGTCCAGTATAGGGGAAACTCCGTTTTCCTTAGTATATGGCTTCGAAGCCTTGATTCCAGACGAAGTCGGGGAACCCAGTGCCGGGTTTTGGCATACAACGGAAGAATCAAATCACGAGGCTATGAGTACTAGCCTTGAATTATTAGATGAAAAATGGGAAGCTGCACTCGTTCAAATGGCTGCACAAAGCAACAAATCGAAAGATACTACAATAGGAGAACTAATCCTCGCCTTTTCAGAGTCGGTGACTTAGTCTTAAGGAAAGTCACCATCATCACTCGAGATCCTAATGAAGGGAAGATCAGCCTGAATTGGGAAGGACCCTACCAAGTCCTCGACATAGTCGGAAAAAGGGTCTTATAAGCTCGGAATGATGGGCGGCGAACCACTGCCAAATAATTGGAACATATCACTTCTCAAACGATACTATTGCTAAGATATGACTTTCTCCTTTCTTTAATTTATATATTCGATGCTAACTTACTGCAGACGTTCGACCAAAGGCATCGATACCTCAGCTTTTAAAGTACGCGTTGCACTCTTTTTCTCTTAGATCATTTTTTATTCCAAACGAGTTTTTCCAACGAGGTTTTTAACAAGGCAACAATTATGTGATACCTGAGGACAATTCTACAGTATCCAAGGATTCTTTACAATCAACCTCGAATACTAGGGGTGTCACGACCCGAAATTCCCACTGTAGGGATCGTGATGACGCCTACATCACACTTGCTAGGCAAGCCAACGTTAGAGATTCAATACACAATAATCTTAAAACTTTGGCGATTAAGACAATTAAAACATATCAAATTAATAAGAAAGCGGAAATCTATAACAAAACTGAGAATTTATACATAACTACCCATGATCTGGAGTCACAACTCACTGACTTCTACGATTTTTCACAAATATTTGGCTGAAGGAAAAATACAACTGTTTATGAGTCAATAAATAGTAAAATGAGTAGGTAGAAGGGGACTCCAGGGTCTGCAGACCTCGACAGATCTACCTTGGGTCTCCTGTGTGGTGAAGTCAGCTACAAGTCTCAGAATCAACTCGAACTGATACCTGGTTCTGCACAAAAAGTGCAGAGTGCAGTATCAGTACAACCGACCTCATGTACTGGTAAGTATCGAGCCTAACCTCGGCTAAGTAATGACGAGGTTAGGACAAGACACTTACAAACAACCTGTGCAGTATAATCATACATGTAGCATAAACAACAATAGAAGAAATAAGGCAGGAAATATTTAGAGGGGGCATGCTGAAGAGTTCACAATGTAAGAAATTAGAAACAGTGATATAACCAGATAAATCATAATGCGTTAAACAGATAAAACAAGTAAAATGATAAAAGAAACCGCACCGCATCACCCTTCGTACTTTTACTCTCAACCTCACCATATGAAATAATAGAAAGGTAAAAGAAACAACACAACATCACCTTTCATGCTATTACTCTCAACCTCACCATATTAAATAATAGAACAACACGACATCACCCTTCGTGCATTAACGCTCGCTCACAAACATTACAAGGCATTATCCTTCGTGCTTTATACTCTTCCTCACCAAATAAAGATCAATAACAACGGATAGATAAAAATATCAGAAATCTGACATGCTTCAATATTTAATGCCACAACCTCTACCTCAATCTTGAGTTAATACTCAACAATTACCAAATTTCAGTAAAACAGAATAGAAGTGCCCAACATGACAAATGGCTAAACTAAGCATGAACAATATGATTAAAGACTACAACAGCTACAAGAACAAGACTCACTCGCATGCTTTGACTCGACAACAACACATAGGTGCTCGTCACCTCACCTATGCATTGTACTAAAAAACCAAACAAGTAGCAAATCATCAAGTAATACCTATTCCCTCAAGCCAAAGTTAGACACAACACTTACCTCGCTCATAATGCCAAATTCAAAGCCCGACCACCGCTTTTCCTCTAGATTCCACTTCCAATTCACCTATATCTAGTCATAATTAACTTACTAACATTAATTATTACTAAAGAAATCAGTTTCAATTCATAATTATAGGTTTCCCAAAACTTTCCTCCAAAAAGTCAAAAACCGACCCCGGGCCCGAATATTTAATTAGTTTTGGAATCTAAACCCAAATCGAGATCTAAATTCCCAAATCTGCAAAATCCCGAATTCCCCCAAAATCCCTAATTTCTACCATGAAAGAACAAGATTTAAGGCTAGGAATTCAATGGGTGATGATGGAAATTGAAGAAAACGAGTTAAAGAGTGCAAACCTATGAACTGGTGTTGAAATCCCTCTTCAAAAATTGCCATATGTCGAGTTCTAGTGATGAAATATGAAATTTAGGAAAAAGCCCCGATTATGGTTCTATTTTAAAATCACTGGACAGGTCTTCATCGCGTTCGTGAAGGACCTGTCGCAATCGCGATGAACAACGCCCTGAAAGGACTTCGCATTCGCGAAGAGTTTCACGCGTTCGCGATGGTTTGTCCCCCTTGACCTTCGTGCTCGCGCGCGTAGGCCCATGTTCACGTAGAAAAACATGATGATTCCCAGCCCACCTCCAGTACACTACGCGTTCGCGTCTAGCCGGTCGCGTTCACGAAGTGAAAACCCCCCAGTGCTCCGTGTTCGCGACCAAAGCCTCGAGTTTGCGTAGAACAAATCCATTCCCATCCCAGATTACACTTCGCGATCGCGAGAGTGTTTTCGCGATCGCGAAGAACAAATAGCAGCACACCAGAAACAAAAAACAAATCAGATTTTCTAAGTATAAATCATCTCGTAGCCTATCCGAAACTCACCCTAGCCCTCGGGGCTCGAACCCAAATATGTACACAAGTCTAAAAATATCATATGGACTTGCTCGTGCAATCATATCGACAAAATAACACCTAACACTACGAATTTAGCACCAAAACATATGAAATTCTCATGATCACCTTAAAATTTCTATTTTCTCAACAGAAGGTCCGAATCACGTCAAATCAGTTCCGTTTCTCACCAAATTTCACAGATAAGGTGTAAATATCATAACTGACCTGTACCGGGCTCCGGAATCAAAATACGGAACTGATACCAACAAGATCAAACATTAACCAATTTCTTAAAACCATTATAATTTCAATCTTTCAATTTTAATAAAAAATTCATATCTCGAGCTAGGGCCCTCGGAATTTGATTCCGGGCATATGCCCAGATCCCATATTTTACTACGGACCCACTATGACCATCAAAATATGGGTCCGTTTACTCAAAACATTGACCGAAGTCAACTAAAATCATTTTAAGGCCAATATTTATTACTTCTTCAATTTTACACATAAAGCTTTCCGGAAACACGCCCGAACATCGCACGCAAATCAAGGAAGGGAAAATTAGGATTTGTAAGGCTAACGAGTGCAGAATTGAGTTCTAAAACATAAGATGACCTTTTAGGTCATCACAATCTCCAACTCTAAAACAACTGTTCATCCACAAATGAACATAGAAAAGTACCTGAACGGGCGAATAAGAGGCGATATCTACTCTGCATGTTCAATTCAGACTCCCAAGTAGCTGCCTCAATAGGCTGACCTCTCCACTAGACTCGAACTGAAGGATAACTCTTTGATATCAACCTGACGAACCTGCCAGTCTAGAATAGCTACCGTCTCCTCCTCATAAGTCAAATCCTTGTCCAACTGGACAGAGCTGAAATCTAACACGTGGGACGGGTCACCGTGATACTTCCGGATCATGGACACATGGAATACTAGATGAACTGCTATAACCCCGGATGCAATGCAAGTCTATAAGCCACCTCTCCCAATCTCTTAAGAATCTTAAAAGGCCTAATATAACTAGGGCTCAACGTTCCCTTCTTTCCAAACCTCATGACACCCTTCATAGGTGATACCCGAAGCAATACTCTCTCCCCGACCATGAATACCACCTCACGAACTCTACGTCAACATAACTCTTTTTCCTAGACTGAGTTGTGCGAAGTCGATCCTGTATAATCTTAACCTTTTCCAATGCCTCCTATACAAGATCAGTACCCAACAACCGAGCCTCCCCCGACTCAAACCACCCAACTGGCGACCTGCACTGTCTACCATATAATGCCTCATAGGGAGCCATTTGAATGCTCGACTGGTAGTTGTTGTTGGAGGCGAATTCTGCAAGGGGAAAAAACTGATCCCACGATCTTTCGAAGTCTATAACACAAGTGCGGAGCATATCCTTTATGATCTGAATAGTACGCTCGGACTGTCCGTCCCTTTGAGGATGAAATGTTGTGCTCAGCTCAACCCTCGTACCCAACTCACACTGGGCTACCCTCCAACAGTACGAGGTAAAATTGCGTACCTCGATCAGAAATGATAGACACGGGCACACCGTGGAGATAGACGGTCTCCCAAATATAAATCTCTGTCAACTGCTCCAAAGAACAGGTAACTGCCACATGAATGAAGTGCGCTAACTTAGTCACCCTATCCACAATGACCCAAACTGCGTCGAACTTCCTCTGAGTCCGTGGGAGTCTAACAACAAAATTCATAGTGATACGCTCCCACTTCCACTCAGGAATCTCCATCTGCTGAAGCAAACCACTGGGTATGTTGTGCTCATACTTTACCAGCTAGCAATTCAGGCACCGATCTACATAGGAAACTATGTACTTTTTCATCCTCCTCCACCAATAATGCTACCGCAGGTCCTGTTATATCTTGACGGCGCCTGTATAGATAGAATACCGAGAACTGTGAGACTTCTCAAGGATCAACTCATGAAGCACATCAACGTTAGGCACACACACGCGAACCTATATCCTCAAGGCTCCGTCATCTCCAACAGTAACCTGCTTGACACCAGCGTGCCGAACTGTGTCCATAAGGATCGTCAAATGAGGGTCATCATACTGTCAATCTCTGATACACTCAAACAAGGAAGACCGAGCGACTGTGCAAGCTAGAACACGGCTGTGCTCTAAAATATCTAGCCTCACAAACTGATTGGCCGAAGACTGAACATCTGATGCTAGCGGTCTCTCACCAACTGGAATGAACTCAAGGATGCCCATACTCACTGCCTTCCTACTCAATGCGTCTGCCACCATATTGGCCTTTCCTGAATGATACAATATAGTGATATCATAGTCTTTCAATAGCTCCAACCATCTCCCCTGCGTCAAATTGAGATCCTTCTACTTGAACAAATACTAAAGGCTGCGATGATCCATGAAAACCTCACACGACACGCCATAAAGATAGTGCCTCCAAATCTTCAGCGCATGAACAATGGCTGCCAACTCTAAATCATAGACAGGGTAATTATTCTCATGAACTTTCAACGTCTGAGACGCATACGCAATCACCTTTCTCTCCTACATCAATACTACCACGAGCCCATTATGAGAGGGATTATAATATACCGTGTAAGATCCTGAATCTGGTGGTAATACCAATACCGGCATTGAAGTCAAAGTTGTCTTGAGCTACCGAATGCTCGCCTCACACTCGTCCGACCATATGAAAGGGGCACCCTTCTGGGTCAACCTAGTCAACGTGGCTGCAATAGATGAAAACCTCTCCACAAATCGACGGTAATAACCCGGCAAACCCAAGAAGCTTCTAATCTCCGTGGCTGAAGTAGGTCTAGGCCAGTTCTAGACTGCATCAATCTTCTTACGATCTACCTGAATATCCTCTAATGATACAACGTGGCCCAAGAAAGTGACTTAATCCAACCAAAACTTGCACTTCAAAAATTTGGCGTACAACTACATGTCCCTCAAAGTCTGGAGCACTATTCTGAGGTGCTGCTCATGCTCCTCCCGACTGTGGGAGTATATCAAGATGTCATAAGTAAACAAGATAAAAAAGAATCCAAATAAGGCTTGAACGTTTGATTAATCAATTCCATGAATGCTGCTGGGGCATTGGTCAACCCAAAAGACATCACCAGAAGCTCATAGTTCCCATACCGCGTACGAAAAGTTGTATTAGAGACATCGGATGCCCTAATCCTCAACTGATGGTAGCTAGATCTTAAGCCAATCTTCGAAAACACCTTGGAACCCTGAAGTTGATCAAATAAATCATCAATCCTCGGCAACGGATAATTGTTCTTGATGGTGACTTTGTTCAACTGCCGATAGCCTATACACATCCTCATAAACCCATCCTTCTTCTTAACAAATAACACCGGTGCACCCTTAGGCGAGACACTAGGTCTAATGAAGCCCTTATAATGAAAATACTACAACTGTTCCTTCAACTCCTTCAACTCTGGTGGGTCCATCTGGTATGGAGGAATAGAAATGGGCTGAGTGCCTGGAGCCAAATCAATGCAAAATTTAATATCCCCGTCGGGTGGCATCCCCGTCTTGGTGTGACATTCCAAGATAGCGTGATAAGGCGAAAACCAATCCATACCTAATATAACATCGAAATCCACCATATCTAAGAGTAGAAGGTCTACACTGGTCTCAAGACTCCCAATAGTGACCACACACGAAGGATATACATGATCTACAATAATAGCATCCCCCACAGGTGTGGACACATATATAGGGGCACTCAAGGATTCACGAGGTACAACCAAATATGAAGCAAAATAAGACGACACATAGGAGTTAGTAGACCCCGAATCAAATAGAACTGAAGCATCTCTACTGCAAACTGATACAGTACCTGTAATGACAACATCGGATGACTCAGCCTCAGGTCTGGCTGGAAAAGCATAACATCGGGGCTGGGACCCACCACCCTGAATCATATCCCTGGGACGGCCTCTAGCTGGCGGGCCTCCACCTCTAACAATCTGACCCCTACCTCTAACTGCCTGACCCATCCCTCTTGCTGGCTTAGCAGGCGATGCAACTACTGGTGCCGGAACCATAGCACGAGAACTCTGGTGTTGTGAATTGCTCGATGCACGAGGGCGATATCAAGCAATGTGCCTCGGATCACCACAAGTATAACAAGACTTCGGCTGCTGAAACTGCTGGTCGGCAAATTGACCCTGTCGACCTGAATAAACACCCTGGAAACTTTGAAAGGGACGTGCACTGATAGGAGCTGATGGTGCACTGTAGGCTGGCTGATCAAAATAAGTCATATAAGAGCCACAACCACCTAGGGCACCATGGGATTCCTGAAGTGCTGAATGAAATGGCTTGGGAGGATGGCCTCTACCATAAGTACCGCCACCTCAAGACGAGGCACCGCCTAATCCACCGGAATAATGAGGTCTCTTGTCCGACCCCTGACCTCTCTTTCCAAGAACCATCTAACCTCGTCTGGCGACATTAGCCACATCCTGGAAATAAATCTCACTACCAGTATCCTTAGCCATCTTCAATATAATAGGCCAATAAAGACCCTCAATAAACCTCCTCACCCTCTCTCTGTATGTGGGAAATAAGAAGAATAGCATGACGGGCCAAATCCACAAAACGGGTCTCATACTGAGTAACAACCATGCTGCCTTGCAGAAAACGCTCAAACTGATGGCGACACTCCTCTCTCAAGGTGATAGGCAAAAACTTCTCTAAGAAGAGATGTGAGAACTGGTCCCATGTAAGAGCAGGAAACCCAGCTGGTCAATAAATAATCCCTCCACCATTTCTTGGCGGAACCAGTCATCTGAAAAACAGCAAAGTCAACCCCGTTGGTCTACAATATACCAATGTTTCGAAGAACCTCGTGACAATTATCAAGATACTCCTAGGGATCCTCTGAAGTAGAACCACTGAAATAAACTTGAAAGAGCTTGGTAAACCTATCCAATCTCCACAAAGCCTCAGAGGACATAGCTGACCCATCAACGGGCTGTGTCGCAGCAACCGGCTGAACAACTCCGATTGGATGAGCTGCTGGAGTCTGAAACTGGGGATCCATCTGCTCCGGAGTGTGAGCAGTAGGAGTCTTGGCTCCTCCTCCAGCCTAAGATACGACTGGTTCCATGGGGAATGCGCCAGTCTAGGGCACAATCTCCATAAGGCCCACTAATCGGACCAAGGCATCCTGAAGCACTAGGGTGGCAATAAACCCCTCCGGGACTTGAGTTGGTCCGATAGGTGTAGTCTAATCTAGAACCTCCTCATCGAACTCTACTTGAGGCTCCACAGCTGGGGCTGCTGCTCGGGCTGTGGGCTGAACCCTGCCCTTGCCTCAGCCACTGCAACTCGTAGGATCTGCTGCTAGAGGCTCCGGTTGCTGATCAGCTGAAGAAGCAGTACGTGTCCTCGCCATCTACGAGAGAATAAGAATTGGAAAGTTCAATCAGTATTGAGATAAAAACATCACACGACAGAGTTGAACAAAGTCAAATTTGTTCCTAAACTTCATAGCCTCTGGGAGATAAGTACAGACGTCCCCGTACCTATCCCCCAGACTCTATAAGATTGTCCGTAAATTGTGAGACCTAAGCAACATAGTGCTATGATACCAACTTGTCACGACCCAAAATTCCCACCATCAGGGTCGTGATGGCGCCTAACATCACACTTGGTAGGCAAGCCAAAGATAGAGATTCAATACAAAATAATCTTATAACTTCGACGATTAATAACAATTAACCCATATCAAATTAACAAGAAAGAGGAAATCTATAACAAAATCGAGTATTTATACAGAACTACCCATGATCTGGAGTCACAACTCACGGGTTTCTATGATTTTTCTACAAATATTTGGCTGAAGGAAAAATACAACAATTTATGAGTCAAGAAACAGTAAAATGAACAGGTAGAAGGGGACTCCAGGGTCTGCGAACGTCGGCAGATCTACCTTGGGTCTCCTGTGTGGTGAATTCAGCTGCAAATCTCAAAATCAGCTCGGATCGATACCTGGATCTACACAGAAAGTGCAGAGTGAATTATCAGTGCAACCAACCCCATGTACAGGTAAGTGTCGAGCCTAAGTTCGGAGACGAGGCTAGGATAAGACACCCACAAACAACCTGTGTAGTATAATCATACATGTAGCAAAAACAAAACAGAAGAAATAAGGCAGGAAATATTAGGATGGGGAATGCTGTGTGGTTCACAGTGTTAGAAATAAGAAATAGTGATATAACTGGATCAATCAAAATGACTTAAACAGATAAAACAAGTAAAATGATAAAAGAAATTGCACGGCATCACCCTTCATGCTTTTAATCTCAACCTCACCATATGAAATAATAGAATGGTAAAAGAAACTGCACGACATCACCCTTTGTACTTTTACTCTCAACCTCACTACATTAAATAACAGAACGGTAAAATAAACTGCACGGCATCACCCTTCATACTTTTACTCTCAACCTCACCCTATGAAATAATAGAACGACACAACATCACACTTCGTGCATTATCACTCACAAAACATGGCACGGCATCACCCTTCGTACAGTAACACTCGCTCAGAAATATTACACGACATCACCCTTCATGCTTTACACTCTTCCTCACCAAACAAAGATCAATAACAACAGATAGATAGAAATATCAGAAATCAGAGTTGCTTCAATATTTAATGCCACAATATCAACCTCAACTTTGAGCTAATACTCAACAATTACAAAATTACAGTAAAATAGAATAGAAGTGCCCGACATGACAAATGGCTAAACTAAGCATGAACAATATGATTGAAGACTACAACAATTACAAGAACAAAACTCACTTGCATGCTTTGACTCGAAAACAACACATAGGTGCTTGTCACCTCACCTATTGTCACGACTCGAAATCCCACCCTTCAGGACGTGACTGCGTTTAACGTTGAACCCGTTAGACAAGCCAACGTGCACAAATAATCTAACTTTTGCAACCCAATTCGACGATAGCAAAGAAAATACCTTTAAAAATCTTAACAGAAATAACGAAACACTTTAGAATTTTCACAGCGGAAATGTAATAGAAATTTGGAAATGCAAAGTGAAATGGTAAAATAGATAACGTCGCATAAGCCCAAAACCGGGGTGTCACAACTCATGAACCATCTAAACAGAGTGCTAAATACAGAGTCTGGAAAGAAATATATAATTGTCTTGAAACTAGGAGAAAAGGTAAGACAATAAGGAATCCAAATGCAGGAGAGACACCAAGGCCCACGAACGCCAGGGGGTATACCTTGAAGCTCTGGGTGGACTGAAGGTGACTCCCTCAATGTGGTCCACTGGGTTCGGATGCGGGATCTGCAGAACATTAAGTAGTGCAGTGTAGCATCAGTACAACTGACCCAATGTACTGAGTAAGTGCCGAGCCTAACCTCGACCGAAGTAGTGACGAGGCTAGACTTAGCAACAACGTTAACCTGTTCTATTATACAACTTCAAGCATGGAAAACAAGGCAAAAAATAGGCAGACAAGTATGGGATACGAGAGCAGTAAAAGGGAAACAAGTGAAATGAAACAGTTAAATTGACATATAGAAGTAAACAAGGGAGGCAATTTAACACAATGGCAAACGAAATAAGTATAAGTACCAGAAATGTAAGTAATGGCACGACATCACCCTTCGTGCTTTTACTCTCTTCCTCACAATGCGATGTATAATGTGAAATAGTATAAATCATGGCACGGCATCACCCTTCGTGCTTTTACTCTCTTCCTCACAATGCAATGTACAATGTAAGGCAATATAAATCATGGCACGACATTAACCTTCGTGCTTATAATCAATGTAAATCATGGCACGACATCACCCTTCGTGATTTTACTCTCTTCCTCACAATGCAATGTATAATGTAAGGCAATATAAATCATGGCACGGCATTAACCTTCGTGCTTATAATCAATTTAAATCATGGCACGGCATCACCTTCGTGCTTTACACTTTTCCTCACTATGCAATGTAATCAAATATCATGGCACGACATCACCCTTCGTGCTTTACACTCTTCCTCACCAAACAATGACAGATACAATGGCAAGGAGCACAGCATAGTGGAAATACATTTCAATATCACCCTGCAAGGGGAAAGCATCAATCAATTTCACAAAAGTGCCCGGCAAGGGTCTCAGCTATAACCAATTGATACGCTCAAATTACACTTTGAAATAGTGTAAAGCGGTTGAATTCAAATATAATAACCCAACAAGGTTGGGGTCGAATCCCACAGGGAATAGGTGTGAAAATATCACTTTGTCAGTGTGGTTCTTAACTCAAATCGAAATTCTATTCCATTAGTGAACGAGAAGATGGGGATTGATAGTTTAATATTTTAAAGAAAGAGTAGTAACAAGGGAGACTAATTTAGGTTGTAATTAATATGGGTGAAATAACCAAGGTTGTGTCCCCTCTCATGAAGTGTAATGCACGTGGGTATTAATATGATATATTTCTAATGGGAAGTTCTTGATATGCAAATGATTCTTATGATAACTATCCTAGATTTTCCAATACTAAGATGGTATTTCCTCTTTATGATTTTTCCAAATATAAAAGAGTTGCAA
>ML260125.1:0-13474 GCA_005239495.1 Nicotiana undulata | reverse complement strand
AGTGGGCTCGGATTAATTTTCTATTACGTTTACATTTCTGTTTATGTTATTTTATTATTTTCAAAATTGTTTTACAAATACAGAGTTATAACACTGGCATCCTCACTTACGCAACGAAATTGAGTTGATGGAGTAGCCAGTGTCTTTGAGTTATTCTCTTCAGTATCGCCTTCTCTCATCGTTAAAGGCGCCACAAGACACTCGACTGGAAGGAGTGAATGTTAGGCACGCAGGGAAGACTCTCATTATGTGCTGGTATATTAAAATAGCTAGAAAAGCTGTATAGTAAAATTAATGAGTATAATAGATACTTTTGAGACACGTCAGGCCTATAGTAGAGAAATGGGTAAACAAACAAGATCCACATATAGATAGAAAATGAGAGTAACTAAAGTAAATTTAGAATAGAAAAAGGATAGCTATTCATGACCGTTAATTCATGCTTTTATTTTTAAAAAATTCATGCTTCCAATTTCCAAAGAGACGAAAAACTTAACGAAACATCATCAAAACAGATTAATCAAGTATTAAACGTTCCATGTGGCCTTATACTAAGGGACTACTCAGTATTCCTCTGTTCTTTTTTATATGACACTTTATTCCTTGATAATCTGCATTATAAAATAGATATCACATTTCTATTTTAAAAACAATTTAATTTTAGACCTTCTATTTTATATTACATTATTTAGATATCGTTTGGACTTCGATTGTTAGGGTGGAATTTGTCCCACTAACATATTCAAATTTACTTATTATTATTATGATGTCACGACCCGAAATTCCACCCTTCAGGACGTGACTGCGTCTAACGTTGAACCCGCTAGACAAACTAACGTGCACAAATAATCTAACTTTTACAACCCAATTCGGTAGTAGCAAAGAAAATATCTTTAAAAATCTTAACAGAAATAACGAAACACTTTAGAATTTTTAACATCGGAAATGTAATAAAAATCAGAAAATGCAAAGTGAAATAGTAAATTACATAACGTCGCATAAGCCCAAAACCGGGGTGTCACAACTCACGAACTGTCTAAACAGAGTGCTAAATACATAGTCTGAAAAGAAATACATCATTGTCTTGAAACTGGGGAAAAAGATAAGACAGTACGGAATCCAAAAGAAGGAGAGACGCCAAGGCCCACGAACGCCGGCGGGTATACCTTGAAGCTCTGGGTGGACTGAAGGTGACTCCCTCAATGCGGTCCACTGGGTCCGGATGCGGGGTCTGCACAACATCAAGAAGTGCAGTGTAGCATCAGTACAGCCGACCCCATGTACTGAGTAAGTGTCGAACCTAACCTCGGCCGAAGTAGTGACGAGGCTAGACTTGACAATAACGATGACATGTCCTATTCTACAACAGGCAACCGGGATAATACAAGGCAAGATATAAGCAGACAAGAAGGGGATACGGGAGCAGTAAAGGGGAACAAGTGAAATGAAGCAGTTAAATTGACATATAGAAGTAAACAAGGGAGGTAATTTAACACAATAACTAACGAAACAAGTATAAATACCAGAAATGTAAATAAAGGCACGGCATCACCCTTCGTGCTTTTACTCTCTTCCTCACAATGCAATGTAATCAAATATCATGGAACGATATCACCCTTCGTGCTTTTCCTCTCTTCCTCACAATGCGATGTATAATGTGAAATAGTATAAATCATGGCACGACATCACCCTTCGTGCTTTTACTCTCTTCCTCACCATGCAATGTACAATGTAAGGCAATATAAATCATGGCACGACATTAACCTTCGTGCTTATAATCAATGTAAATCATGGCACGGTATTATCTTTCGTGCTTACCNGAAATACATTTCAATATCACCCGGCAAGGGGAAATCATCAATCAATATCACAACAATTGCCCGACAAGGGTCTCAGCTATAACCAATCAATTCAAATATATCCTTAACAGTTGGAGTTTCAATCAAACCAATAAATCATATGTTCATTAACCAAGATTTCCAACAATAACGGCTTCCAAGTAGAGACAAGTTCATAATTTAACGAACATGGAAGTAATAACAAGATCTTCATCAAAATTAGACTCACGGGCATGCTTGACACACAATGCATAGGTACTAGTCACCTTACATATCCATTGAACATGATAAACACTTAGAACATAGCATACAATACCTATTCCCTCACCAAAGTTAGGCAAGACACTTACCTCGGGTCCAAAGTATAGCAATCAACCCTCTAAGACCGCCTTTCCTTTATAATCCGACTCCGAAACAACGATATCTAGGCATAATTAATTCAATAATATCAATAACGACTCAATAACACAATCCCATAGCCTAGATATGCAATTCCTATCATTCTTCCAAAATTTCCAAAATTCGACCCCGGGCCCGCTTGGTCCAAACACGAGGCTAGGACTAAAACCCAATCACCCATACCCCCACGAGTTCAAATATATAATTTGTTTTGAAATCCGACCCCAAATTGAGGTTGAATTACCCAAAATCCCATAAACCCTAACTCTACTCAAAACCCCTAATTTCTACTTTGATTTTAGGATTTTAGGCCTAGATTCTAGTGATTAGGGAAGGAAAGTGGAAGAAATTGGTATTAAGAACACTTACCCAAATGGTTATGGAGGAGAAAATGACTTGGAGGTCTTCAATGGGGGTTGGAGAAGAAGGAGGATGTGACAAATTATGAAATCCCGTATGGTATTCTGTTTTTGAGGTATTTTTAATAACTGGGTAAAATTACCCTTCGCGTTCGCGGGCCCCTGGCCGCCTTTGCGAAGGGTTAGCTGTTGGGACCTACGCGTTCGCGGAGCCAGGGCCGCGTTCACGATGGTCTGAATTCCTAGGCCTCCGCGTTCGCGAGCCTACGCCTGCGTTCGCGAAGAACAAAACCACCCTTCCCCCGACCTCACCCTAAGCCTACGCGTTCGCACCCCTGGGGACGCGTTCGCGTAGAAGCACTAGCCAGTGCTCCGCGTTCGTGTCTCCCTCTACGCGTTCGCATAGAGTAAAGCCCAGGCCACCATAATTTACCCTTCGCGTTCGCGAGCCCTTGTCCGCGTTCGCGAAGGGTATTACACCAGACACCAACAAAACATCAAAAACACCATATTTTCCACTTTTAACACTCCGTTAGCTACCCGAAACTCACCCGAGCCCTCGGGGCTCAAAACCAAAAACACACACGATCCCCAAATCATCCTACGGACTGATTCAAGCATTTAAATCATCGAAACATCATGAAAATCATCGAATTAAACCTCAAAACTCTTAGAATTTTCTTAAAACTTCATAAAGCTTAATTTTTCAAATTTTTATCCGAAACATGTTATTCCAAGTCCGTTTTACACCAAACTTCACAGATAAGTCACATAACATATATTAAACTTGTTCCGGGCTCCGGAACCATAATACGGGTCCGGTAACACGGTTTTCACATCAAAGTTCATTTTCAAAAACCTTTATTATTTTCAGAAAACAATTTTCTTTAAAAATTTATTTCTCGAGCTTGGGACCTCGGAATTCGATTCCGGGCATACGCCCAAGTCCCATATTTTCCTACGGACCCTCCAGGACCGTCAAATCACGGGTCCGGGTCTGTTTACCAAAAATGTTGACCAAAGTCAACTTTATTCATTTAATTGTTACAAAAATTCCATTTTCATCCGATTTTCACATAGAAAATTCCCGGGTCATCACCATCTCCACCTCTAAAATAAACGTTCGTCCTCGAACGGACATAGAAAAGTACATGAGTCTGAGAAAAGATGGGGATAACGACTCCTCATATCAGACTCAGACTCCCAAGTAGCTGCCTCGACAAGATGACCTCTCCACTGAACACGAACCAAAGGATAACTCTTCTACCTCAACGGGCGAACCTGCCTATCTAATATAGCTACCGGCTCTTCCTCATAAGTCAGATCCTTGTCCAACTGGACACCGCTGAAGTCAAGAACATGAGAAGGATCTGCAATGTACCTCCGGAGCATAGATACATGAAACACTGGATGTACGACTGATAAATGCGGTGGCACGGCAAGTTTGTAGGGTACCTCTCCTACCTTGTACAATATCTCAAATGGACCAATATACCTAGGGCTCAACTTTCCCTTCTTTCCGAATCTCATCACGCCCTTCATAGGCGACACTCGAAGGAACACCTGGTCTCCTACCATGAAAGCCAAATCTTGAACTCTACGATCTGTATAACTCATTTGCCTGGTCTGAGCTGTACGAAGCCTATCCAGAATAATCATCACCTTATCCAAGGGATCCTGGACTAACTCAAAACCCAATAACCTAGCCTCTCCGGGCTCAAACCATCCGATTGGAGACCGACATCGCCTACCATACAACGTCTCATACGGAGCCATCTGAATGCTCGACTGGTAACTGTTGTTGTAGGAAAACTTTGCTAAAGGCAAGAACTGATCCCATGAGCCACCAAAATCAATGACACAAGCTCGCAACATATCCTCCAAAATTTGAATAATACGCTCGGACTGTCCGTCCGTCTGAGGATGAAATGCTATGCTCAACTCAATCTGTGTGCCCAACACTCGCTGAAATACTCTCCAGAAATGGGAGGTAAACTGAGTACCTCGGTATGATATAATAGATAAGGGCACGCCATGCAATTTGACAATCTCTCTCATGTAGATCTTTGCCAGCTTCTCTGTTGAATATGAAACTGACACAAGAATGAAATGTGCTGACTTGGTCAACCTATCCACAACGACCCATACTGCATCAAACATCCTCTGAGTCCGTGGAAGCCCAACTACAAAATCCATCGTAATACGCTCCCACTTCCACTCAGGAAGCTGAATCTGCTGCATCAAGCCACCGGGTCTTTGGTGCTCATACTTAACCTGCTGATAATTCAAGCACCGAGCTACATAAGCCACAATATACTTCTTCATTCTACGCCACCAATAATGCTTCCACAAGTCCCGGTACATCTTTGCGGCGCCCGGATGAATGTAATACCGGGACTATGGGCCTCCTGCAATATAAACTCACGAATGTCGTCCACATCAGGAACACATATACGACCCTGCAATCTCAAAAATCCCTCAGCATCGACTGTGGCCTACTTTGCACGTCTGTGCCGAACTGCATCTCTAAGAGCACACAAATGATGATCATCATACTGCCTGGCACGAATACGAACATACAATGAAGAACGAGCAACGGTATGGGCCAAAACACTGCCACCCTCAGAAACCTCCAACCTAAAAAATCGATTGGCTAACGCCTGAACATCCAAAGCCAAAGGTCGCTCTCCAACTGATAAATAGGTCAAGCTACCCATACTGACTGACTTCCAGCTCAAAGCATCGGCCACCACATTGGCCTTTCCCCGGTGATAGAGAATAGTAATATCATAATCCTTCAGCAACTCTAACCACCTCCTCTACCTCATATTCAACTCCTTTTGGTTAAACAAGTATTGCAAACTCTTGTGATCAGTGAATACCTCACACGGTACCCCATACAAATAGTGCCTCCAAATCTTCAAGGCATGAACAATAGCTGCAAGCTCCAAATCATGGACTGGATAGTTCTTCTCGTAGATCTTCAACTGACGAGATGCATAGGCTATGACCTTGCCATCCTGCATCAATACCGCACCAAGTCCAACCCGTGAAGAAGCACAATACACGGTATAAGAACCTGAACCTGTGGGCAATACTAACACTGGTGATGTGGTCAATGTTGTCTAGAGCTTCTGAAAGCTCGCTTCACACTCCTCAAACCATCTATACTGAACACTCTTCTGCGTCAACTTGGTCATAGGGGCTGTTATAGATGAAAACCCTTCCACGAACTTGCGATAATAGCCTACTAGGCTTAAGAAGCTCCGAATCTCTGTGGCTAAAGTGGGCCTAGGCCAATGTCTAACTGCTGAAACTTTCTTCGAATCCACCTGAATGCCCTCTGCCGATACAACGTGGCCCCAGAATGCCACAGAACTCAACCAGAACTAACACTTAGAAAACTTGGCATACAACTGCCGATCTCTCAGAGTCTGGAGAACAACCCGAAGATGCTGCTCATGCTCCTCTCGACTACGGGAATAAATCAAGATATCATCTATAAACACGATCACAAATGAGTCCAAATAAGGCCGGAATACCCAATTCATCAACTCCATAAAAGCAGCGGGGCATTAGTCAATCCAAACGACATGACCAAAAACTCATAATGCCCATAACGAGTGCGAAAAGTTGTCTTAGGCACATCAGATGCCATGATCCTCAGCTGATGATAACAGAACCTCAAGTCTATCTTAGATAACACCGTAGCACCCTGAAGCTGATCAAATAAGTCATCAATCCTCGACAAAGGATACTTGTTCTTGATAGTAACCTTATTCAACTGCCGCTAGTCAATACACATCCTTATTTAGCCATATTTCTTCTTCACGAAAAATACTGGAGCACCCCAAGGAGAAACACTAGGCCTGATGAAGCCTTTATCCAACAAATCCTGTAATTGTTCCTTTAATTCCTTCAACTCTGGCGGAGCCATATGATACGGGGGAATACAAATGGGCTGAGTGCCCTCAGCTACCTCAATACAAAAGTCAATATCCCTGTCGGGTGTCATACCCGCCAGGTCAGCAGGGAATACTTCTGGAAACTCACAAACCACGGGCACGGACTCTATAGAAGGAACCTCAACACTAGAATCACGAACATAGGCCAGATAGGCCAAACAACCCTTCTCGACCATACACCGAGCCTTCATATAAGAAATAACTCTACCAGAAGAATGACTAGGAGTCCCTCCCCACTCTAAACGAAGTACTCCTGGCAAGGCTAAGCTCACTGTCTTGGCATGACAATCCAAGATAGCATGATAGTGAGATAGCCAATCCATCCCCAATATAACATCAAAGTCAACCATATCAAGAAGCAAAAGATCAACCTGAGTCTCCAGACCACCAGTAACTACTATACAGGCACGGTAGACTCGATCTACCACTATAGAATCACCCACCGGTGTAGACACATGTACATCAGTACTCAAGGAATCACGGGGCATACTCAGCTAAGGGGCAAAATATGAAGACACATAGGAGAATGTAGAACCCGAATCAAATAACACCGAAGCATCTCAGCTACAAACTGAATCGTACCTGTAATAACTGCATCAGAAGCCTCAGCATCAGGACGAGCAAGAAAAGCATAACACCGGGGGTGAGCCCCTCCAACCTGTGCAGCTCTGGGTCTACTTGCTACGGGCTGACCTCTACCTCTCATGGCCTGCGCTCCACCTCTATGAGCATGACCACCACCTCTGGCACCTCGACCACCACCCCTAGCTGGCTGAGGGGGTAAGGGTGCACCTACTGCAGGAACCAAGGCACGAAAACCCTGATACTGGGGTCCACTCGAAGCTCGGGGGTAATATCTGGCAATGTGCCCCGGGCTACCACAACTATAACAAGATCTCTGTTGCTGTGGCTGATAACCCGGGAACTGACCCTGATGACCACCCTGGTAACTCTGAAGTGGCTATGCACGAATAGATGTTGGTGGTGCATTAACAGGAGCTGGCGGTGCACGGGGAGATACCTGAAGTGCTGACTGAAAAGGTCGGGGTGGATGACCCCTGCTGAAAGAATCCCTGCCTCCAGATGAGGCTCCATTGAATCTACCAAAATGATGGGGCCTCTTGTCAGCCCCTTGACCACCTCCCTGTGACAAAATCATCTCAATCCTCCTGGCCACATCGGCCGCATCCTGGAACGAAATATCAGTACTCGACTCCCTGGCCATTTGAAGTCGTATAGGCTGGGCCAAACCCTCAATGAACCTTCGAACTCTCTCTCGATCAGTGGGGAGTATATCAATGCATGTCTGGCTAGAGCGATGAACCTGGTCTCGTACTGAGTAACAGACATAGATCCCTGCTGGAGGCGCTCAAATTGCCTCCTAAGATCCTCTCGCTGAGTAATGGGAAGGAACTTCCCCAAAAATACCTCTGTGAACTGATCCCAAGTCAAAGGTGCAGACCCAACTGGTCTGGCTAAGCAGTAGTCCATCCACCAAGTCTTGGTTGTGCCAGATAGTTGAAAAGTAGCGAAGTTAACTCCATTGGACTCCACTATGCCCATGTTTCGAAGAACCTCATGAAAGTTGTCCAAGTAATCCCATGGATCCTCTGAAGGTGCACCAGTAAAAGTAGTAGTGAATAACTTGGTGAATCTGTCCAGTCTCCATAGAGCATCTGCTGACATAGCTGCACCCTCGACTGTCGGTTCCACAATACCCGGATGAGCTACTCCAGCTGTCTGAGGTGCTGGAGTCTGAAACTGAGTGGCAATGTGCTCTGGGGTATGAATAACAGGAGTCTGGGTCCCTCCCCCAGCCTGAGATCTAGTTGGTGCAGTAGGAAGAAGACCGGCATGAGCCACACTCTCCATAAGTCCTATCAAGCGGACTAGAGTGTCCTGAAGCACTAGGGTAGCTATGAACCCCTCTGGGACCTGCGCTGGTCCAACTGGGACTGCCGGAACTGGGACCTCCTCATCAGACTCGACCTGAGGGTCCTCCACTAGGGCTGTTGCTCTAGGCTGAGCCCTGCCCCGGCCTCGGCCTCTAGCACGACCTCGTCCTCGACCTCGACCCCTCGTATGAGCTGTAGTAGGAGTGTCGGGCTGCTGAGCGGAACCAGGAGAAGCACGCATCCTCGGCATCTGCAAGAGAGTAATTAGAGACTTAATTAGTATTTACAATTCAATTGGCACGACAGAGAATGAAAGATGTGAAGTAAGTCCTAACTTTGCAGCCTCTAGGGGATAAGTACAGACGTCTCCGTACCGATCCCTCAAACTCTACCAAGGTTGTTCGTGTGTTGCGAGACCTAAGAAACCTAGAGCTCTGATACCAACTTGTCACGACCCGAAATCTCACCCTTCAGGACGTGACTCCGTCTAACGTTGAACCCGCTAGACAAGCTAACGTGCAAAAATAATCTAACTTTTACAACCCAATTCGGCAGTAGCAAAGAAAATATCTTTAAAAATCTTAACAGAAATATCGAAACACTTTAGAATTTTTAACAGCGAAAATGTAATAGAAATCTGAAAATACAAAGTGAAATAGTAAAATACATAACGTCGCATAAGCCCAAAACCGGGGTGTCAAAACTCATGAACTGCCTAAACAGAGTGCTAAATACATAGTCTGAAAAGAAATACATCATTGTCTTGAAACTGGGGAAAAAGATAAGACAGTACGGAATCCAAAAGCAGGAGAGATGCCAAGGCCCACGAACGCCGGCAGGTATATCTTGAAGCTCTGGGTGGACTGAAGGTGACTCCCTCAATGCGTTCCACTGGGTCCGGATATGGGGTTTGCACAACATCAAGAAGTGCAGGGTAGCATCAGTACAACCGACCCCATGTACTGAGTAAGTGCCGAGCCTAACCTCGGCCGAAGTAGTGACGAGGCTAGACTTGACAATAACGATGACCTGTCATATTCTACAGCAGGCAACCGGGATAATACAAGGCAAGAGATAAGCAGACAAGAAGGAGATACGGGAGCAGTAAAGGGGAACAAGTGAAATGAAGCAGTTAAATTGAAATATAGAAGTAAACAAGGGAGGTAATTTAACACAATAACTAATGAAACAAGTATAAATACCAGAAATGTAAATAATGACACGGCATCACCCTTCGTGCTTTTACTCTCTTCCTCACAATGCGATGTATAATGTGAAATAGTATAAATCATGGCACGTCATCACCCTTCGTACTTTTACTCTCTTCCTCACAATGCAATGTACAATGTAAGACAATATAAATCATGGCACGTCATCACCCTTCGTGCTTTTACTCTCTTCCTCACAATGCAATGTACAATGTAAGACAATATAAATCATGGCACGACATTAACCTTCATGCTTATAATCAATGTAAATCATGGCACGGTATTATCCTTCGTTCTTATAATCAATGTGAATCATGGCACGTCATCACCCTTCGTGCTTTACACTCTTCCTCACTATGATATGTAATCAATTATCATGGCACGGCATCACCCTTTGTGCTTTACACTCTTCCTCACCAAACAATGATAGATATAATGGCAAGGAGTACAACATAGTGGAAATACATTTCAATATCACCCGGCAAGGGGAAATCATCAATCAATATCACAACAATTGCCCGGCAAGGGTCTCAATTATAACCAATCAATTCAAATATATCCTTAACAGTTGGATTTTCAATAAAACCAATACATCATAGGTTCATTAACCAAGATTTCCAACAATAACAGCTTCTAAGTAGAGACAAGTTCATAATATAAAGAACATGGAAGTAATAACAAGATCTTCATCAAAATTAGACTCACGGGCATGCTTGACACACAATGCATGGGTACTAGTCACCTTACCTATGAATTGAACATGATAAACACTTAGCACATAGCATACAATACATATTCCCTCACCAAAGTTAGGCAAGACACTTACTCGGGTCCAAAGTATAGCAATCAACCCTCTAAGAACCGCCTTTCCTTTATAATCCGACTCCGAAACAACGATATCTAGGCGTAATTCATTCAATAATATCAATAAAGACTCAATAACACAACCCCATAGCCTGGATATGCAATTCCTATCATTCTTCCAAAATTTCTAAAATTCGACCCCGGGCCCGCTTGGTCCAAACACGAGGCTCGGACCAAAACCCGATCACACATACCCCCACGAGTTCAAATATATAATTTGTTTTGAAATCCGACCCCAAATTGAGGTTGAATTACCCAAAATCTCATAAACCCTAACTCTACCCAAAACCCCTAATTTCTACTTTGATTTTAGGATTTTAGGCCTAGATTCTAGTGATTAGGGAAGGAAAGTGGAAGAAATTGGTATTAAGAACACTTACCCAAATGGTTATGAAGGAGAAAATGGCTTGGACGTCTTCAATGAGGGTTGGAGAAGAAGGTGGAGGTGAAAAATTATAAAATCCCGTATGGTATTCTGTTTTTGGAGTATTTTTAATAACTGGACAAAATTACCCTTCGCGTTCGCGGGCCCTTGGCCGCGTTCGCGAAGGGTTAGCTGCTGGGACCTATGCGTTCACGGAGCCAGCGCCGCGTTCGCGAAGGTCTGACTTCCTAGGCCTCCGCGTTCGCGAGCCTACTCTCGCGTTCGCGATGAACAAAACTACCCTGCCCCACGACCTCACCCTAAGCCTACGCGTTCGCACCCCTGGGGACGCGTTCGCGTAGAAGCACTGTCCAGTGCTCCGCGTTCGCGTCTCCCAATACGCGTTCGCATAGAGTAAAGCCCAAGCCACCATAATTTACCATTCGCGTTCGCGATCCCTTGGCCGCGTTCGCGAAAGGTATTACACCAGACACCATCAAAACATCAAAAACACCAGATTTTTTCACTTTTAACACTCTGTTAGCTACCCGAAACTCACCCGAGCCCTCGGGGCTCAAAACCAAAAACACACACGACCCCCAAATCATCCTACGGACTGATTCAAGCATTTAAATCATCGAAATATCATCAAAATCATCGAATTAAACCTCAAAACTCTTAGAATTTTATTAAAACTTCATAAAGCTTAATTTTTCCAATTTTGATCTGAAACACGTCATTCCAAGTCTGTTTTACACCAAACTTCACAGAGAAGTCACATACATATACTAAACTTGTTCCGGCTTCCGAAACCATAATACGGGTCCGGTAACACGGTTTTCACATCAAAGTTCATTTTAAAAAACATTTATTATTTTCAGAAAACAATTTTCTTTAAAAATTCATTTCTCGGGCTTGGGACCTCGGAATTCGATTCCGGGCATACGTCCAAGTCCCATATTTTCCTACGGTCCCTCCGGGACCGTCAAATCACGGGCCCGGGTTCGTTTACCAAAAATGTTGTCCAAAGTCAACTTTATTCATTTAATTGTTACAAAAATTCCAGTTTCATCAGATTTTCACATAGAAGCTTCCCGGCTACACGCCCGGGATGCGCACGCATATCGAAGCAATATTAACGGAGGCTTTCGGAGCCTCGGAACACAGATTTAACTGAATTTACTTAGGATGACCTTTTGGGTCATCACATATGATTTATTATTATTATTATTATTATTATGATTATTATTTTTGTTGAAAAAGATCATTTTTTCTATATTAACTAACTGCGGTAAAATGTGATCCTTCTCCTTTAATACCTGATTTGAAGGATCATTAATATAGTAGTCATATATACATAGTGAAAAAATAAAATATAGTACATGTTATAAATAGAATTCTATTTAAGGTAAATGTCTATATTCTAGAGAGATTCTAGGGTTTGTTACTTGGTGGCTAAGTCACTTTTTCCCTTATAAATATATGGGTTTTATTCCATTGTAATTCATCCCAAAATTCAATAAGAATTCCCTCTCTCCCTCTTTCTCTGCAATATTGTTCTTCTTCTTTTATTGTTTCATAACACGTTATCAGCACGAGACTCTAATCAATTGAGTAGAAGCTTTGGGATTGAGCATAATGATTGTCAATTCTCCATGAACTTTCTTCATGATTAAATTTTGGATTTAAGGTAAGTATTTTACTTTATTTTTCTCTTTTAAAGTCTTGAAATTCTATAATTTGATTTTAAATGCAAGCAAAGACAATAAACTTTAATTATAACTCCTATAGAGTTTGCAAGAAATTATAATCACCAAAGTGGTAAAATTTCTATGCATTGTCATGATCAATTCATGTATGATTGTGAGCAAAGAAGTGAAAACTCGTCCCATTGAATTTGCTTCATTCTCATTCCCCTTTAGAGAATGTGATAGCAATATGTGATAAGTCTAAAATAAGACAAATTATTACTATGAAAGTATCAATGGATGTGAACGTGGCAATAGACGAAATTATAATCGTCATATTTGTGATAATGAGAATAATAATAATTTTCAAAATAATCTTTCACTCTTTGAAAGTAATATTTGTCATCGTTTTGACATGAGATTTTGTAAAGCGCATATAGATGATTAAGGTCCATTCATAATGAGAATGTGACAACATCTGATTTATGAATACATATTCATTCTTGGAAGAATATAAACGTGCTAGTGGTAGTGAATATACCACACTCACCTCTAAAAGGAGGTTTGAGATTGTCACGACCCGAAATCCCACCTTCAGGCCATGACTGCGTCTAATGTTGAACTNTGGTGTCACGTACTCACGGACTATCTAAGAGGTTACTACAACAAAAGGTCTGAAATAAATACATACGACTGTCTCTGAAATACAAAATAAGACAGAGCTGAAAGTGGAAAGTAGAAGGTGACGTCAAGGCCCACGAACGTCTGCGGGTCTACCTCGAGTCTCCTGAATGGCGGGATGAGATGCTCTGATCGTCTGTGATCCCCAGCTCCGGCTGCGTAATCTGCACAACATAAAGAAGTGCAGGTGTAGCATCAGTACAACCGACCCCA
>ML260124.1:8944-24920 GCA_005239495.1 Nicotiana undulata | reverse complement strand
TTTGGGATTATCAAATGCAAAAATGTTAAAAGGAGAAATGAACTTAAGTTGTAAGTCCATGCTATGATTTAATTTGCTATTTCATATGGATGATTGTATATCATAAACACGGGGTAACGCGTTGGGCGGGAAAGGCACTCCAGGTCCGCTTGACCGGGATTATCCGGTTAGGCGCCGGTCTCGTCCCTCGATTTTGGGGCGTGACAGTTTGTTGATCCCGAAGCATTTTGAATATTACTAGGAGACTAACTCTTTCGTCTCCTCTGCCCTGTGTACCTCGACCGTCTATTCGACCTTCTATGCGTACACTTCCTTCAAGATCTGCGCCTAATTCCTCATTCGGAGCAACAAGTGAACTGACGTTGACGGGTTGACGGGCGGTGCTCCTCCAAGATTAGTCTATGGTACTTCGATTCCTGGAGCAATAACATTCTCGTTTTCCCCGTGAAGTCCGAGGCCATTGTCGCCGTGTGTAGATCTGTTTTGAGAGTTTGACATGATTCAACCAAAAACAAAAATTCTTGACAAGAAAGAGTGTAAAATAATGTGTTTTACCAGAATTAGCACTGAACAATCACTATTATCCTTAGCCCCACGGTGGACTCCAAATTGTTTACCTCGAAATATGAGTAATAATTAAACTTGTATTGTGATTTTAAGGATACATGATCTGATTCAATACCAATTGATAAATGACGAGTTAAATAAATAAGTTGAACGATGAAAATAAATCAAACAATTGTTGTAGCAACACGTCGACCTTGATTATGAACAACCTCGAGATCAAGTATTAAGAATAGTAAGAACAATAATGAAATGTAAGCAAATAAAGAGCAGAGTCTGTATTGTTTCTCAAGGAATGTATGATTATACAAATGAATAGGGTTCCTCTTTACATAGTAGAGGAATCCTAAACAAGGTACAACTCTAATTTCGGAAATATATCCCATGATTGATGTCAATAACCATTAACAGATCAATTACTTCCGAGATTTCCGCCGATATCTATGGTCGATTATTGATATCTCGGTATTCCGTTACTCGACGTCGGTCATGCTTGGTCTCGATTCTCAACGAGTACTTCGATCTCCGTGTCTTTGAGCTCAAACTCGGTCCATTATGAGCTTATTCTCGAGGCAATCTCTCGAGCCTATAAAATCGGACATACTCGATTTTAACTGTATACAGAAATAATCATGATTAAGTTACACATTTGACTAGTCCGCTAAAAATAATTATATTTTCTAATCATATAAAAAATATATATTGATTGTGTATAATATACATATTGTACAGTCATATATTGTATACAAAAATATACTCTCTCCTTTTATGTGAACCTATCTGGCACAGAGTTTAAGAAAATAGAGAAAACTTTTGAATTTGTGGTGTAAAATGAGCCACATATATTTTGTGTGGCTATTGTATTGGTCAAAATTTGGTTCATGTTCTACGAGAGCAACGGCCGAGATTGAAGTATAGCCCGACCGATGGTTAAGAGTCTGTGGCCTTAGTTCAAGTAAAGTCGAGCAGAAAGCTCTAGCGACGACCGCTCAGTTATGATTTAAAGATGAGGAATATCCTAACAGAATATTCCCTTCCTGGTACTTTTTAGGGTTTCCCTAGAACTGTCCCATATATATAGAACACTAAGGAAAGAAAAAGGGCATCAGTGAATCTAAAAAAGAACATCTTGTATTATTGACTATCGAAAGAAAATATACCTCTGGCCTTATCTGTTGATTCCAAAAATAAGAATCACCTTTATATATTTATATCCAAGAAGCACATAAGTTATCTTACATTATCTATCATTTATTCATCCAACAAACAAGACTGTTGGCATTCAACACGTGGTATTTGGGCTTATAATCATCCGTTATTACACTTATTACCCTTGCATGCATTTATTTCTTACACTTATCCGCGTATTCATTGCCAGTCATTGTTAGTTCCACAGTTCAAAATTTATTTTTACATTCTTGCTCCATTCTAGAGCCCGCATTTTCTTAGATCTAATAGTTATTGAGTCAAATTGGGATTAACCTGACATTTTAGCTTAACAAACCTCACATTAAGCGTATTATCATATTTTTGGTAAAATAATTTGGCGTGTCTATGGGGATTTCCTAGTTAAAACCTGTAGTTTCTATTAGATCTAGCAAAATAAAAGGAGCAACAACACATACACGCACATAACTGTTTCTTTCTATCTGCACAAACTAACAATGGCAGGAAAGGGAGTAGAAAGGTTGAAAGCCATAGCGGACGTCACCGCTAATCTCATGAACGTCATTAATGAGGAAGATGACGGGGGAGAGCTGAACACCACACCCAGCGTCACGACAGGGCAAGGCGATACACCCCCTCTCCATGAAAGTGTAACAGTCGTTCGAGAAAGAGGCACTTCCACGTCCACAGCTGAAGAAGCACAACCAGCGGTGAAAAGACTATTAGAAGCATGGTTGACAAGCACACTGAATGAGTTCCTCGACAAGCCCGTCCCGGTAACGGCTCAGAACACCACACCAGCAAAGACAACCACAAACGAACAACTAGCCCCCCGGCCAACATATAACACTAACTCTACAGTCAATGTAGATAACGACGCACTCACAACTATCTTGAGGAAGATGGAGGAGATGGAAAATGAAAACAAGGCACTACAAGATCAAATGAAAGAACACCAGGATAGGGTCGACAAAATACCCGGTGCCCCAAAAGTCCTACCCAAGCGGGACGTAGGTCGGTTCGTAAAGCAACCATACAGTGAAGAAGATGCACCACACCCCATCCCCAAAACATTTAGGATGTCGTCGTACTTGAGAATATACGACGGTACCACGGACCCTGAAGACCGCATAGTCCACTACGTCATCGCGGTAAAAGACAACAACCTATCAAAGGAGCAAGTGTCATCTGTGCTGCTCAAGAAGTTCGGCGAAACCCTGATTGGGGGAGCCATGACATGGTACTCATAGCTACCAGCACGATCTATTATGACGTTCGAAGAAATGACCGACAAGTTCGTAACCGCCCATGCCGGAGCCAAGAAGGTCGAGGCCAGGGTAAGCGACATATTCGCCGTAAGGTAGTCGCTTGGCGAGGGACTCAGAGTTTCCTTGTCCGATTTAACAGAGTCAGGATGGGTTTACCAAATGTATCTGAAGGCATGGCCGTAGTCGCCTTCAAAATGGGAAGAAGCTGACATTGTGATTATAGTAGATCAAGCAAGGGAAAGAAAAAAGATGAAGACCAAAAAAGTTGTTGAAGAAGTCAGGAGTAAGAACCCACAGAAGAGAAGAAAGGAAGGCACAAAAGGTATTGGTGGGAAAAGGAATGGTGAAAGTTTCGAATGTAGAAACCCTCATCTATTTATAGGGTTGGTTGGCCTCAGAATCGAGGCCAAAAGCTACCTGCAAGCACAAGAATAGAGTCATCAACAGTGCATGCGATGCATGGGAAATATGCATAATGATGATGCGTGTGACAATGACGTCACCTGACATCACTTCTGTCGGTTACGGCCTTAGCAGGCGTTGACCACTCGATTGCGACCAGATTTTCTTCATAACGGATGTCGAATTATCCGCTCGCCAAGGATGAGGTGCCCACGATCTTGATAAGTGGAGGGACTAACTGTATTGGTCAAATTTTGGTTCATGTTCTGTGAGAGCAAAGACCTTGATCGAAGTATAGCCCGACCGATGGTTAAGAGTCTGTGGCCTTAGTTCAAGTAAAGTCGAGCAGAAAGCTATAGCGACGACCGCTCTGTTATGATTTAAAGATGGGGAATATCCTAACAAAATATTCCCTTCCTGGTACTTTTTAGGGTTTTCCTAGAACTGTCCCATATATATAGAACACTAAGGAAAGAAAAAGAGCACCAATGAATCTCAAAAAGAACATCTTGTATTATTGACTATCGAAAGAAAATATACTTCTGGCATTATCTGTTGATTCCAAAGTTAAGAATCACCTTTATATATTCTAGATCCAAGAACACAGAAGTTCTCTTACATTATCTATCATTTACTCAACCGACAAACAAGACTGTTGGCATTCAGCACATGGTATTTGGGCTTATAATCATCCGTTATTACACTTATTGCCCTTGCATGCATTTATTTCTTACACTTATCTGCGTATTCATTGCCAATCATTGTTAGTTTCACAGTTCAATATTTATTTTTACATTCTTGCTCCATTCTAGAGCCCGCATTTTCTTAGATCTAATAGTTATTGAGTCAAGCTGGGATTAACCTGATATTTTAACTTAACAAACCTCGCATTAAGCGTATTATCATATTTTTGGTAAAATAACTATAAATTGTGTGTAAAGGTAAATTGTTTTCAAATATATTATTGACACAAACTAAACTGGAAGAAAAGAAGTACATCACATAAATTAAAAGAAAAGAAGTACATTTTATCAGTATTGTGTTTAAGAACTACTATATATACATTTTTTTTCATTAATTAATCAAAGATACGTGTGGAGTACATTGACAAGTGGGGCAAACTACTCAACTAAAACAGCAACCGCGCCGCGGCCCACGTCGTTGACGTGGCTTAAATTCCACGACAAGGACCGATGCAATTGGCGAAAGGGTAAATCTTGGGCTAACCGCCATCAAGTACGAACGCTACGTCGTTTCACAGCACTAAATTAGAACAACGACACATTAGCTCAATTCCCACTACCACCTGTAAATTCAACTCCGAAAATTCTCATCGGAGACTCATAATAATATTTAGTCTTAGGGTTTGATAATCACCTTGTCATCGCCGGCCATGGCGTTACAAACCGGAATAGGCATAGGCAGAATCATCTTCATTGTCGGTGCTGGTATGCAAACTGTTCCCGTTTGAGTCTTTTTCATGCTACTTTGTTCTAAGTAAAATTTCAATTTTGATTTTCTTCTTTTTAGCGATTTTTGCTAGTTTGATCTGATCGTATGTATATATTCCTTACTTATGTGTAGGGTATACTGGTACTGTGCTGTTCCAAAACGGTAAATTATCTGATGTAATAGGCGAGCTTCAGGTACTTGCGTTCACCTTTTTATTAGCGCGTTTTTCGCCAAAATCGAGTTAGTTTTATCTGTGACTAAGTTGGTATTTTTTGAATTTCTGTTCAAAGAGACGTTTTTTTAGTTATGCTCTTTACTGAGCTTGAATTAGGTAGTCTAGGTGTAATAAGTATCTCCTAGGGGGTCGTTTGGTTGCCGGTTAGAGTTATGCAGGTATTAGTTATACATGTATTGGTTATGCAGGTATTAACTATGTATGTATTAGTTATGCAGGAATAAGTAATGCAGGGAATAATTATGCATGTATTAGTTATGTGGGATAAGTTATGCAAGGTTGAGTTATGTTGGGATTAGTTATAGGGGGATTAGTTATGCGGTAGTTATATAAAGATTAGTAATATAAATGTAATGTGAATGTTATTTATTATTAGCTTACTTTATTTTATTAAATTGTTTTTAGTAAAGTTTAAATATATATTTTTAAACAAAAAAATACAAGTTTGAATAAAGGGTATTCTTGTCATTTTGTGTTTTAATACAAGTATTACTAATACATGTATAAGTTATTCCACCTTCTACCCTGCATAAGTAATACATAGATTCCCTCATAACTTATACATGTATTAGTTATGCGGAAAAGAAAAACATGAACCAAACATTGTATTAGCAATGCTACATTTTATGTGAAAAAGAAGAAAACGCAACCAAACATTGTATAACTTATGCTAGCTTCTATGTGGAGATTAATATTTTCCCCTTCTTTTAACCAAACAATGTATAAAGTTATCCTAGTTTTAATACATGAATAACTCCTCCCTAACCGGCTACCAAACGACCCCTAGGTGTATAATGCTTCTACTGCGAGCACTGAATAATATATGGTGGATGCTGAAATTTGGAGTTAATGAGATAATTCTTAATGACTGCGTTGTCACTGATTGAATTAGTTTTAGCTTCGTATTCCATGAATTCTGCTAATGGAAAAACTACTACTATTGTTTATGCATAATGCTTCAATTGCGAGCACAAGAGAGTAACTTAGCGTGAATGCTGAAATTTGCAATGTAACAGGGAGAAGAAGGCTTAAGAACTACCTATCGAAAAAATAATGCTTAGGAACTATGTTCTGTGCCTATACATGATACTTGATCAACTCACCTTGTTTACAAGGGTTTTTTGCTGGATATGATTTTATTTGAATATTTTTTTTTGCTAGATCCTTGTATGAGCTGTAACTAACAAGAAGGATGTAGTTGTCAAATTTTAAAACCAGTTTCCTGTTTCTTTTGTGTTTTCTGCATTTAGTATTTGAATGCTTTAAGTGATTCTTTCCCAATCTTTTTGACAGAACTTGATAAAAAATTATGAAAAATCAGGGGAGACAGATGCTGGAGATTCAGATGTTATGGCTGCACAGGTACCTTGATCGTAAAAAGTAGCTTAAGTATACATATGAAAGTTCAGTTTTGTCATTGAATTTTTTTGATCTACTGCAATGTGGTTTTATATGCAAAATCTACCTGTTTATCTATCCATGAACATTTTCAGTCCTATAAATAGGCCGTAAGCCGTATACATAGACGACTCCTTAAACTAGTCCTGGTTTTTCATCTAGACGCCTAAACTAAGCATATGACGCATGGACACTTGAACTATGCCCAAACTGTACCAATTAGGTACGAAATGCTGACATGGAAGGTATGTGCTTCTTACTCAAAATTAAATGCGTGGAATGACTATATATATATTAAGCTACAACAACGTGTTTGCCGGAAAACATAAAACTTCACCTGAAAAGAAATTTGGCCGTTTTGGTTCTATTGCCCTTCTTTCACCAAATTCATTTTTTTTCTGTGATTTCTTTAGCCACATTTTCAAACCAATAATTCTACCATTCTTTCTGCTTCTTGAACAACACTGATTTCAGTTACTTACCGGTCACTCCACAAAGGTGTTTCTGCCATTTTCTTTTAGCAACAATCTAGAATAAATGGCCATCACAAAAGCAATGCATCAATGTTTAACTAGAAAGGAAATATACATTACTCCCTCTGTTCACTTTTACTTATTCACTATACTAAAAATACATTTTTACTTTTACTTGTCCATTTTAGCAAATTGAGAGAAAGACAATTTCCCCCCTTATTTTACCTTTATCATTAGCTACTCATTCCCTAAATCATTTCTCAAGACTTCTTGAAATGGTGTCATTATTATGGGTAATATGGTAAATGTATAATTCATCTCAGTATTCCCAAAGGCATTTGAGGCACGCTTAAGCCCTGAAGCTCAAAAAAGCTCTAGGTATGCATTCATGTCACTTATGTTGCACTTCAGTGTAGGCAAGGTACTAAGGTGTGCACCTCATTGCCAATAAGTTCTATCTTGAATAAAGCGGTGCAAAACAATAATTACAATTGGCAAAAAAATATCAATTGTTAAGGAAATCATTATGTATAAAATTCTTAATTTTTTCTTATATTGCATATATGTTTTTATTTTTTCCTTCGTTGCGCCTTTTTTAACTCAAGCCCACACTTTAATTGCGCTTTGCGTTTAAAGCCCCGATAGATCTGGAGCGCTTTTTAACACTCTTCGCCTTTGACAACACTGATTCATTTATGATCTCTTAAGGGGAGTGCAAAGTCCATTGTGGATTACCAGTAAACCGATAATGCATAATAATTCAAAATTCTTACAGCAACATCCAATCTCAAAACTCTGGAATACTAGCATGCTGCATGTGCGTTCGTCATTACTTTCCCGGAGCTCCAAATTGTCGCCGGGAAGTGCAAGGGTATTATGGTCGATAGAGGAAAGGTGTTCGCTGAGCATAGCACAAAATTTTACATGCCATTTTTCGCCAATTAAAAGCCATTTCAGCCAATTTACGTTTCCAAACAATGTGGGTCTACGATATATTGCTGCTCTGCATTTCCACACAAGGTGGGTATTTTGCCAAGAAAATTTCCAGTGGTGACATATTCTTGCTTCCCAATTTCTCCTCATTTTACATATATATTCTGCAACTAATGAAGTAAAAAGATGTGCTTCATCGTTTCTGGACTTCTTTCCATTAAGTCCGTCCAACTTCGAAGTAGGAGATGAAGAGTTTTTTTTCCTTACGTGTTTTTGCTTCTCTTTGTTGATGTGTGTCTTTTTTATTGGTTCTTCGGCCACGTCATCTCGAGTTGAACTTCACGCGCTTGAAAATTTTAACTGCTTGTGCATCAAGTATCTAATAGGTACAATTTAAGCATAGTTGAAGTATTCAATCTTAGTTTATGTGTCTACATGAATATCAGAACACTGTTTAAGGGGATGTCTATGTATTTGGCCTTTTAAATTTCCTTTACACAGAATAACAAAATCATTCTTTTTTTAACCGTGTGTTCAAGCCAGCTTGCACGCATCTCGGCTAATTCCAGCGGGTACAACCTATCTCCTACCACAGGTACCGCATAACCCTATCTACAAAAAATTGGACAAATGTGAAGAAATCACCTAGTGTTTTTGTCTCCGTTGGGCCTTGAACCCAAGATGTTATTGCTCTCAACGTACTTCGTTGACCACTAGGCCACACCCTTGGGTGCAGTAACAACATATTTTTAGCACTACCTTCTAGAATTAACATTGATGAGGTATTAGTATTTCATAATATGGTTATTTTCCTTTTTTTTTTGAATAAGGTAATAAGATTCCATTAATGAAAGGCATAAATACCCGTATACAAGAAGCATACCCAAATATAGAGAAACCTCACAAAAAAATGGTTCTCTACAAAAGGTACCCAATCTTCTGTGCTTAAAGGAATCTCATGGGTGCACCAAAACATAATAAGGAAAAAGAGGCTTCTTCTTGAATGTAAAAGTCCTTCTCTATCACATCATAAGCTCTTCTATTTTACTCTCTCTAAATGGTCCACATGAGTGCAAGTGGAGCGACATCCCAAGCCTTGCCTCTCCTCCTCCTCCTCCTGAATGTTGAATGTCCAACTGACGTTACTTCTTTAACCGTGCCTGGCATCACCGTTGAAGTTCAATCCAACCCAACACTTCACACCACAAGCGAGATGCAATATGACAATGTTAAAGAAGGTAATCTACTTCTTCATCTGAGCGCTTGTACATGAAGCTGCAACTGATACATGTAACCTTTCTCTTCTTGAAATTCTCAGCCGTTAGACTCACCGCTAACCATGTAAAGAAATACAGTTTTCTCGGCACTCGGGGTATCTAAACCGTGAGATAAGGAAATGCTACCTCTGCTCTATCCAGTAATAAACCAATATGACTTTTTAGAAAAATACACTACTATCCCCCCTCCCCTCTCCCCTCAAATCTCTAAACATCATGGCTAATCCATGAAATATTGTGCTTGTGGAGCAACTATCAGACTCTGGAACTCAACAATCTCCCAATCTTCTAAGTTTCTCCTAGATCTCAAACCCTAATGTGTTCCTCTATCTTGAATCCTCCGCATGCTTTGAATTGACATTTTCTCTTGGCATGAAACCCGTAACAATATTAGGAAAATTGATACTTAAAATGTTACTTTCACACCGTCTGCATCTTTTGCCCGTGTGTTCGGGTAGTTCGGATTGGATATGAGAATTTCGATTTGGATTTCGGTTTTCTAATTGAAGAAATGACAATCCAAATCCAACCAAATAAGTTCAAATTGGATCGGATTTTTTATGTTCGGTTTCATCGGTTTGAATATTATGGATTTTCGGTTTTGAGCATATAAGTTGAGATGTTTCTATTTCTTACAAAAATGAATATTCGAATGAATTACTCTTGTTAAATTGCCTGAAAGGTTCCTCATTCTTGCCGCAATCATCCAAATAAAGTATTCAAGTAATGAAATTATTATAAAGAAAAATACAACAGAGACATTAATACGGCTGATAAGAAGTAACAATAGTAAAATCATGTCCAAATAAAAAGTATTCTGACCTAGTAATTAATATTGAATATACGAGATAATATCTAATGGGTAAGGTATTGAACTTATTACTATTGGTATATGGATACTGGGTAGAATATAAACTATAAAAAATTCGGATTTTTAGATATAATCCGAATTACCAAATCTAATATCCATCAGAAATTCCAAATTTTAGAAAATAATTCTAAATCCTATTCGTAATTCGAAAATCCGAACCAAAAATTCAAAAAATTTGGATTTCAGTTTGGATTTCGGATTTGCCCATATTATGCCTACCCCAACGTGCATCCCCGAAAGCTTACTTTACTCTCATCATGTCACGCTCCAAAATCGGGGTGGGATGTGATGGCCACCCGACCTAAGCTACCCGTTGAGTGAACCCTTAACTAGTTTGTGCTGAATGTACTTTTAACACGGAATTGAACATTATTAATTCCGGTAAGAGAAATAAAGCTGAAATAGCTGAAATTGAATTAAATCAATTATATAATTATAAAGTACATGAGTGTAACGTGACACTAGGTCAAGAGTCGAGGTGGGTAAACAAAAGTAGATGAGTCTAACGTGGCTAAATTGTGAACCATAACCCACTGAATAAAGTCATGGGCATTTAAGGACTTATTATACATGATCTACGGGGGTGTCCCCAGGAAATAATATGAAAGTGTAATAATAATAAAACCTTGTGAAGAGATCTGATATCACCAGAATAAATCAACGGAGCTGTGAATTGAATCTAGAAAACTTTCCTCTAACCACGAGCTTCATCACCTTCACACTTAACGTCTGCTACACGACGTGGCATGCCTTAACGGGCTAAGTATCTCCGAGGAAGTCTTGTTTACCAACCCCTAAGCGGAGCACAAGACTTTTCTGGACTAAACAGTTATAATAAGGATGCCTAAATATAACCTAAGCAATCTAATACGTTAATACTGAAATATGAAAGCTAAACTGTAACATGAAATCTGAAAGCAGATTTGTAACATGAAGCCTGAAAGCTGAACTGTTACATGAAATTTAAATTAAGTTCTAACAACTGAATATAGCTAAGTTTCTTATTATGAAAATTTTATCTAACAAACAATGGTGTCTATGAGTGAGAGGATGGCTGTGCCAATCTCCGGCCCTTGCGACTTTTACGCTCAGGGAGGTTGACTACTTCTCCCAAACACATAAATCTGAATAAATAATGGCACCTGCTGTTTGACCTAAAAAATTGATTATTAGATTAATCAATTAAATTCACAGAAATTAGGCCGCAAGAAACTGGCACAATCCAATTAGATTGGCTGTAGTTAATAAAAAATAACAAATGAGACAAATAACTATAAAAGAAAGCAGTGAGCAGTGAAGAAAGAATGAAGTAGATAAGATTCTTATTCCATGATTCTTGACGGAAAGGAATTGTAGAGCAAGATTCTCAACGGGTTAGTAAATTATCTAGAGTTTTTTTGGGAGTATTTATAGTACAAATTCCTGGTAATTGTTCCCCAGCTCGTTGGTTTTGAGCATTTTCTATCAAGCTCCTACCTTACGCCGGGAAGATTCGTATCTGCCAAGGAATTAATGCCAAATCTAAGATATTTCGGAACTTGGTGATTGCATTATCCGAATGCTAGAGACCTTTTGGACGGTCATTCTCTGTTGTCTAATCTCTGTATATATAATTCAGGATGTGCTCTCTCAATTGTACTTCCAGTTCGATTCACTAGAGTAGTCCTGTGTGACTTGGAGCTGGCTAAGCATTACTTCCCACGTATCGACTATTGTATTGGCCACTTGTCGAAGATTGTATTTTACCAATACACCTCAAGTGTGAGGATGACTGGCCCGTTGCTCAGCCTTGGTGGCTTTTACACTTGGGGAGGTTGACCTAATTACTCACCTCAAGTGTCACGTGTTGAAGCATATCTGAGTTGTTTTTCTACACTTGACCAAATTCAAATCACGTGGTGGTCATTTATTGTAGCGAAACTTAGCTGTTTTCTACACTTGGTGTCTAATACGTTCCTCCATTTTTTTGGCCATTATACTCACGTACCTTGATTCCAAAATCTATTTAAGCACTTTTGCTAACTTAAGTCTTTGAAATAGATCTTACCATAAAAATTTCATCGTATGAACCCATAAAAAAATTCATCGTACGAGTGTTAACTCAAGGCTTATGGAATCATAATCAGGGCTTTACACATCACCCATCCTAAGTGATTATGTGAAACATTCCCAATAAACTCTTACAACCCTTCTAAAGTATTCCTCCATAAACTGCGCTCATAGGGAAGTGCAATATTTTTAGTCCTCCACCCCCCCTTCTAGAACCCCATATTTCTCCGCAATCACCTCTCTCCAAAGAGCATTCTCCTCTACTGAAAATCTTCATAACCACTTCCAAGTAATGCCTTGTTAAACACCTTTAGATCTTAATCCCACGCCCACCCCAACACTTTGGTGTTGTGACGATCTTCCAATTGACCAAATGAAACTTCTTTTTCCTGCTTGAAAAATCCCATAGAAAATCCCTTTGAAACTTTTTCAACTTCCTTGTAATAGTGGTTGGAGCGTTTAACAAGGACATGAAATACGTTGGAATGCTCAATAATTTCTCATCTTATAACTGTAGGGCATTTAGGTCTGTGTAGATCATGGCTTCAGTGGTTAAATGATGGATGTAATGGTGTCAATGTTGTATGAGTTTAGTTTATTAAGCTATATTAAATTGACTCAAGAGTTTTCCTTTCTTTGTCTCATTCTCTTTTGCTTTTTCTTCATTTTTGATGGATGCCAGTGGGGTCTACAGATTGTTGCTTAGGCCCGATGTGTTCCTTTTTCCAATTTATTGTGCTAATATGTCCCCTAATTTCTATTTTTGGATTTGCTCCCCAAAAAGAATTTGTCCATTGGCATTCACAAATTAAATGTGGGTGTTGCGAGAGGCATATATATGAGTAATTTCACAATTTAAATGCCTAGATGGCATAGGGGCCACCTAGGGCTTTGGTCTGGTGGTAAGATCGCAACACATGTTATGTGACTTAGGCGCAAGTCATGGACTCGAATCTTGCCGCGGACATAAGCTGATATTTAAGTCGAGAAGGGTTAAAGGGCGGACCTATTATCCAACGTGTTCGTGCATCACTGGCCATCAGAGAATTCTCGATAATAAAAATAATGATTGGATGGTTAGGGTTTAACATTTTCCATCATCCCACAAATCTACATGGGAATGCACCAAAAAAACAATTTGACTTATTAAAATCAATGTGCACTAAATTTATGGGATTAAATTAGACATGGATTTATGACTTAGAAAACAAAATCACGTGAAAAAAAACTATTGTTTGAGATGGTCTCTAAGAGGTTTAGAAAAAGTGAGCTTGGCCATGCCCCCTGGATTTCATTCAATGGCAAAGGTGGTACGACGCAGGTCACAAGTTTGGATCCTGCCGGTTGAACACTTGAACCAAATCTGGTATTAATTAAAGTGGAGAAGGATTGAGGAGCATGCTTATTATCTACTTAGTTTCAAATTTGGAATTGCAGATTTCTCTGATATTTTTTAAAAGAAAAAGGAAAAATAAAGAAAATGAGAGCTAGTCCGTCATCCAATCCACCTCTCTAATTGAGTTTATTGTCTTTCACAGACATGCTTTGCATCACATGCCCCTTTATTATTATTATTAGACAGGAGAAAAGAATTATCAACCCCTGATTCTGTTGTGTATCAACCAACTCATAATAAATTAAACGGAGAAGGGTCAAAATGCCCCTGAACTATTGAAAAAGGTCTAAAAATACCCTCCATCCGCCTATTGGGCTAAAAATGACCCTCCAACAACCTTTTTGGTTCACTTATGCCCTTTGACCGTTAGGTCAATGCTGAATTTATAATTATTTAAATTTCACATGGAAACTTCTTATTGGTCGAAATTAAAATATCTAACCTATTAAAAAGATCCACCCATATCTACTCGTTTTTCGAACTAACCCACCCCAAACACTAACCCTGACCCAAATAAAAAGTTCAAATAACGCCCCACTTCCATCTGACCCATGGATTTACATGTGTTCATTTTCTTGATTAATCTCATGTATAACATTATCATGGAATAAAGGTTCATGAACAAATTAAACAAACAAAAAAAGCCTAGCATGAATGAACCAATGATTTTCTTGACAATAATGTGGGACAACAAACTAGGGGTAGTCCAACGGTTTATGATATCTTCAAAACGATCACTTTGAGATCTTTCCGTTATGTGAAAATGATTAAATTAAACTCATCTCGAATATAATGCAATTTGTGTCTTATAATGTAAATTGAACTAGATGCCATAACAAGATAAAGAAAACCACGTAGTAAATTTGCGACTATATGTTCGCTACAATTTCCATGGAGCTTTTGTTCCATGGAGTTTGATAGAAGTGGGGCCTCTTTTTTTTTAGTTTAACTTTATGTTCTGGTGTGGTTAGTGTTTGAAGCGGGTTAGTACGAAAAACCGGTAAATATGGGTGGGTCTTTCTAATGAGTTAGATGTTTTACTTTTGGCCAATAAGAAGTTGCCACTTGAAATTTAAATAGTTATTATTTTTAATTCAGCATTGATCTAATGGTCAACGGGCATAAGTGAACCAAAAAGCTGGATGGAGGGGTATTTTTAGCCCAATAGGTGGATGCAGGGTATTTTTAAACCTTTTCCAATAGTTTAGGGGTATTTTAAACCCATTTCCGTAAATTAAATTATGAAATATCTCTTTGTTACAACGTAACTTATGTTTATCGATTTCTCTTTGTAGGTTCGTAGGCTGGCAATGGAGGTTCGACAATTGGCTTCTGCACGATCAATAACTGTTCTTAATGGAAATTCTACTGGTATCTTCCACCATTCTTGACGGAAGAGTTTCATGCTATGCTTTGTTTTATCTTTCTTTTGATTATGTAGAAGTTGTTTTCTATCAGCCAATGTGTCCTTACACCCTTTGTCGCCTTCTGTGTCTCAGGTAACTTGACATCTCTTATCATGCCAACTGCTGCAGTAGGGGCGTTGGGTTATGGATATATGTGGTGGAAGGTAAAATAAATTGTTTCTTAGATTCTCTATTTAAGTAATACCCTCTCTTGTTACTGACTTCTATTAGTGTGGAGATTACTCGAAGGAAGTCTGGGTGATTCATTATACTAAGGTGTACTAGAGGTATGTGTAGCATGACAGATGAAATCGAAATGCATGAGCGAGGACTTTCTCAAAAAAAAAAAAAAGGTAAAATAAAATGGATGAGTGAGAACGACTGAGTAACATGCTCATGTGTGTCTAGGTGGCGTGTCAGCTTGAAGTTGGTCCTCAGCTTAGGTACCAGCCCTTCTACAGAATATTAGGGGTCAAAATCGGGGAAGAAACAAGCCCTCAACCGAAGGCCAAGCTTTTCTGCCTCTAGCTTTAGATGGCCATTGCATACTTGTTACGGTTAACAGTGATCGATATCCCTAGTATTTAAAAAAAGAAAACATATTTTCAACTTTTCGTGTAATTCTTGCAGGGTTTATCATTCTCTGACCTTATGTATGTAACCAAAAAGAATATGACAAATGCCGTTTCAAATTTGACAAAGCACTTGGAGCATGTTTCTGAGGCGCTTGCTGTAAGTATCATCTCTTGCAAACTACCTCTGTTCTTAATTCCTTCTCTGCGATCTTGGCACTCCCATGTGCCTAACTAGCACACTAGTATTATGCAATTTTTTGCGTATAATAATAGCGGTGTTTCTGTTAGACATGTGAAGCTTGATGGTTGCAGCTTGTGTCAACAATAGTGTGCTATTAATGAATTTGCCCTAACCTCCCCAGCCCTCTTGGTAATAGGCCAGAAATATTTCCCATGTCGGTAAATGTGTGTGTATTCTCTGAATGTACATTACTACCAAGATTTATACTGTGGTGGCACCAGTGAGAGTCTCAACACAATGTGTGG
Organism: Nicotiana undulata; assembly: GCA_005239495.1. Lineage (NCBI taxonomy): Eukaryota > Viridiplantae > Streptophyta > Magnoliopsida > Solanales > Solanaceae > Nicotiana > Nicotiana undulata. The sequence goes on along the minus strand of ML260124.1, from coordinate 8,968 downwards.
GTTCAATTCTGATTACCCCCCCCC
>ML260120.1:0-36909 GCA_005239495.1 Nicotiana undulata | reverse complement strand
CCTCTTTCAGGCCTCAGCTATAACCAATCCTCAAAATTTCCAAGTTTCAAACCTTAACTTTAAACGAAAATAATTGCCAAGAACAAACGTGAAAAATAGTAAAATAATCGTTTTCAACCTTTTCAAAATTTTAAGTCTCAAATCCTTGAATTTCAAGAAAGACCAGTAAAACATCTTTTGAAATCCAAAAAAGAACATTTTTCATGAAATCAAGTAAAATCATAAGTGTCCTCCCTTATCACACCTTTGTTGCGGCGTGCAACCCGATCCCACATGTCTACCCTTATTCCTCCTCCCTACATATATAACCCTTATCACTCCTGTTGCGGCGTGCAACCCGATTCCACATGTCCACCCTTATCACACCTTTGTTGCGGCGTGCAACCCGCTCCCACCAGACATATCATAACCTTATATTAATTCATGAAGCTTTCACAATTCAGGCCAAGCCTTTCACAATATTTTTGTTTCAACAGTATATCACAACCTTATATTGGTTTATGAAGCTTTCACAATTAAGGCAAAGCTTTTCACAATATTCCTCTTTCAACAATATATCACAACCTTATATTAATTTATGAAGCTTTCACAATTAAGGCCAAGCCTTTTCACAATATTCCTCTTTCAACAATATATATATATATATCACAACCTTATATTAATTTATGATACCAACAGGAACATCAATGTGTATATATAGACTTCGTAATTTCAACACCATGTTGCTCATTCAATTGTCCCACAAGGGAAATCAATAAATAACCAATACTCTTTATACACTCGCCACAACAATTGGCAACAATCAATTGAAACCAACCGATCACATAAACCTCAACAATCATAAAACAGTTAGACTGTATTTCTCATCACTTCCTCAATATTATCAACAATGAAGCCAACAAGACAACAACGCTAGATAGTCATAGAATAATTAAGACAAGAATCAATTAAGTTGGGACATAAATGGGATCATGCTTAATAGACAAATTGGGTGGTGCATAGATACTCTTCACCTCACCTATACACCACACCATGCATTTCACATAGCAACAAGTGGGTACTCCTATTCTCTCAAGTCAAGGTTAGACCAAACACTTACCTCAGTCTCGCAAGCAATTCACTGCTCTAGCACTGCCTTCCCTTTAGAATTTACCTCTAATCCGCTCGAATTTAATTACAATTTGTCCAGTGTTATCAATCATAGCCTAAAGGAATCATCTTTATTGAAAAATAATGGTTTTACTAAGGTTTCCTATTAAATTTTGAAAATTCACCCCGGACCCACTTGGTCTAAACTCGAGGTTCGGACCAAAAATCCGTTTACCCAATCTTCCCCGAGCATGAATATACAATCAGTATTGGAATCCGACCCCAATTCCCCAAAAATTGAAATTCTTAAGTTCTACCCAAAAATCAAAATTTTACCATGGAAACTCTAGATTTTTGGTTGAAATCATTGCTAAAAGTTGTTAGGAATTGAAAGAAATTAGTTAGAGATCACTTACCACTTATTTGAAGAAGTTTGGATCTTTGGAAAATCTCCTATGGAGGTTTAGGGTTTTAGAAAAGTGGAAAAGAAGGAAAAATCCCGTCAAACAACTGATATAATAGGTTGCGGGTCTCGCGAACCCTGGGCTTTCCGGGCATATATCGCAAATGCAAACAGGACCTCGCATTTGGGAACAAGGTCCTTCGCATTTGCGACCCAGGGACCTTGCGTTTGCGATATTAGAGGCTTGTCATTGGCTTCGCATTTGCGAAGCCCGACCTCGCATTTGCGAGATCAGAGATCTGTACACCAGATGTTGAGCTGTTGTGATTTTTTTCTAAGTCTAGACACTCCGTAGCCTACCCGAAACTAACCCGAGCCCTCGTGGCTCCAAACCAAACATGCACACACATCTAAAAATATCATACGGACTTGTTTGCGAAATCAAATCATCAAACTAACATCAAAATCTACATATTTGGCCTCCAAACTCAAGATTTTCTCAAGAACACTCAAATTCCTAACTTTTCAACCGGGTGTCCGAATTGCATCAAATCAACTTCGATTCTCATGAAACTTCACAGATAGGACTTATATTACATAACAAACTTGTTCCGGGCTCCGGAACCAAAATACGTTCCCGATATCATATATTTCACATATTATTTTATTTCTTGAATTAACCAGCAGAACAATTTTCTTCAAAAAATGTTTTCTATGGCTTGGGACCTCGGAATTCAATTTCGGGCATACGCCCAAGTCCCATATTTTTTTGCAAACCTCCCGGGATCGTCGGAACACAGATCCGGGTCAGTTTACTAAAAATATTGACCAAAGTCAACTATAATCAAATTTTCAACTCTAGAAATTACTATTTCTCATATTTTAACATAAAAGCTTTCCGGTTTCACGCTCGGACTGCACACACAAATAGAAGTATTTTAAATTAACCTTTTTATGAAAATTAGGCATGGGACGGAGTCTATATTCATAAAATGACCCTTTGGGTCATCACAACAACGGTATGGGATTCTTTTCCTATTTCAGCTCATCGCCCATAAGTACCTAATAAAAACTAAAAACAAACTAAACAAAAACCTAACTACACCCGGTTTAAGCAAAACCCTTGGAAAAGAACCGCGACCCAAAGAAAAACTAAGGGGGAGTTACTACACCACCTATAACAAAAATCTTTTTGGTATTTTCTTTAGACTTACTTCCCTCAAGAAAACTGTCTAGGAGATCCGTCGTCAAGAAGAGTCCACTATATTTTCTAATTTTTTTAATCGACTTAGACCCTCAAGAACCTCGTCGAATGAGATCCGTCATTGGGAAAAGTCGACTTAAATAATGAAGCTACTACTTAAAACAACAAAAACAAAAGCAAACAAAACTTACAAAAAAATAAGGGAAAACATATAACAAGTACATTCCTACATATATACATATACAATGAATCATTCCCCCACCCCACACTTAAAATGAAAACATGTCCTCATGGCACTCAAAATAAAGCAAAGTGGTGTAAAGGAACTTCCATTAGAGCTCAATCTTTGTCGGAGACTGTCCCCGGGTCCATGTTACATGCACGACCCAGGACTCACATCCACCCCATGATTTTCTTTTCTGATTTGGCATTTTGGGTGGCTAGCGCATCAACTCTCGACCCCAAGTCAGCGACCGAGGTACGTAAACCTGCCATCTCTTGCTCCAGGTTGTCGATCCTCTGACCCCGACTTACCCGAGACGGGCCCGCTACGTGGGCAACATGCTCATGAGTGAGCAGATCCTCTCCCACATCTACCTGCTCGTCTTCCTCCTCCTCAGACTCATCCTCCCCGTCATCACCACCAGCCTCCACCGCATCCTTCCCAGTGGTTACCTTTTCTGCTCTAAAGGCGTACTCTGTCGACACCTTTCCATCTGCCGCTAAATTTCCCGGCACCCCGACTGCACGACATAATCTAGTGACAAGGAAGGGGAAGAATAAGCCATACCTATTAACTAGACAACGAACAAACATCTCCTCATGCATGAGCTTGGCCACGTCAAAGTCATGGCCTGTCATGAAGCAGTAGATCAAACAAGCCCGAGGAGCATTCACCTCCGATGTGTTGTTGGACGGGATCAGGCGGTTGGTGATCAGATATAGCCAACACTTCGCCTCAAAAGTGAGTGCTAACGAGTGAAACTTATCCCCGTACTTATACCACTTAACCTCCTTTCCAAGTGCACAGATAATCGGAAGGAATGTCGGCCACTGAGTGAAGCATCGACCATACGCCTCATAGTCGTCGTCCATCTCCGCAACAGGACCTGGCAGCCGGTAAGCCCTCCGAATAGCTTCCACGGAGGCGTCCACATGCTTCTTCCTCATGGTGACCACATAATTCGTGTTCTTCGGACTTTTTACATAAAATTCTCTCACTACCATCGCATTGGCTTCGTCTGTTTCCTCAAAGAATACATCCAACCGACCCCGGGTTAGCTCATAGTACATCCTTGGACAGTTAAGCCGGAGGGATGCTGTATCTATGCCACACTCTGGTATTGCCACCTTTGATTCCTTCTCAGCAAACCCGTCCTGAGCCTTAGTGGATACGAACTTGTTGCTATTATACAGCCGAGTATCAGTGCTCGTGGTCTCGATGACCCCGCTTGTCTGCTGGATGAAGACCCGGTGGCTTGACGCTTTATAGAGGGTGCCAATGTACCTACAATAAGGACATTATTAGCGCATCACAAACAAGGTGACCCAACTGTAGTTACTCAGACTTCACCTTTACAATTGGTCACAGCTATCATTTCCATTCGCTGGGGCATTTAAACAAACACTTGGTGGGCATCATTTACCGGAGCCCCCAATAAATCAAGTTGAAACCCAATTACCACCATAATTGCCCCCAAATTCACCCAACTAAGTCAAGAGATACAACATCCCAATTACCACCACCCACAGGCACTAAGTATACATTACAATTAATTCTAAACAAACAAGAAGAAAAAACTACAAGAAATTTAAAAAAAAAACTAACAAAAGTAAAAATGGCAAAGAGAAAACATGGTGTGAGAAGAGAATGAGAAGGGAAGAAGTGGGTTGGGGTTTGAGTGGGCAAAGAACTTAGGATGATGAGACTTGAGAGTACCTTTGCGAGAGGGAGAGATGCGTGGTTTCTTGTTTTGGGTGGGGAGAGAAAGAGTTTAGAGGAGAAGAGATGTAGGAGGATTAGGAGGCGGGTGGGTGGGTTAGGGTTAGGTGAATAAGAAATAAAAATTAAAGTCAAAATAAAAAATAAAAAATAAAAAAATTTAACTGACCAAACTTGTCAAGCGACGTTACTAGCGCGGTCACTAGCGCGCCCGCGCTAGTAGCGTCGAGACAGGGCAGGATAGAGGCCCATTAGCGTGGCCACTAGCGCGCCCGCGCTACTCCCAGGCAGAAAGAACCTTGATTAGCGCGGCTACTAGCGCGGCCGTGCTACTCCAGGCCTCAAAATTTTTCATCTTTTTCTATCTTTTCCTCGGCTTGGACGGATTCCTCCCTTGCCTAAGCACACCTGCATATGTTAGTACTTACAACAATTCATCTACTATTCTACTATACTGAAAACACTACACGTTGGGTTGCCTCCCAACCAACGCCTTAGTTAATGTCGTGGCACGACAATTACAACAAGTCAATGGGTTGCCTCCCATGCAGCGCCTACTTTAACGTGGCGACACGATGCAGATGAGCGCATTTAAGGCTCGCTCGACCGCTGAGATTCTATCAGATGTATCGCGGACACTCCTTTGGTTTCATTCATGCCCACATACGGTTTCAATTATGCCCATTAACTCTGAAGGTGTGGGAATCTTTTTCTGAAGCAATTTCTATGGCACCAGAGGGAAGCACTTCGACCACACGAAATGGTCCAGACCATCGGACTTGAGTTTACCCATAAATAGCCTTAATCTTGAGTTATAAAGCAATACCATATCTCCGGGTTTGAAGTTTCGCTCCACAAGTTCTTATCGTGCAAACTCTTCATTCTTTCCTTGTACAATCTTGTGCTCTCGAAAGTAATATATCTGAATTCATCTAGCTCATTCAGTTCAATGACTATATTTGTGCCCGCAGCCTCAAGATCCAGATTTAACCGTTTCAATGCCCACCAAGCTCTATGCTCCAGTTCTACCGGCAAGTGACAGGCCTTCCCGAACACCAACTTGTATGGTGACATACCAATTGGTGTTTTGAAAGCGGTTATGTAGGCCCAGAGTGCATCATCTAGCTTTTTCGCCCAATCACTTCTTGTGGCGTTCACATTTTTAGTCAACACACTCTTTATTTCTCTATTCGACACTTCAACCTGTCCACTGGTCTGAGGGTGGTATGGGGTTGCCACCTTATGGCGCACATCGTACTTTTCTAGCAATTTCTCGAAGGCACGATTGCAGAAGTGAGTGCCTCTATCACTGATGATGGCTCTCGGGGATCCCAAAACGGGTGAATATATTCTTTTTCAAAAACCCCACCACCACCCTTGCATCATTGGTGGGGAGTACTGCAGCTTCCACCCATTTGGACATATAATCTACAGCAACAAGTATGTATTTATTGCCATAGGAGGTGACGAAGGGACCCATGAAGTCTATCCCTCATACATCGAACACCTCAACCTCTTGAATAGGGTTCATGGCATATCATGGCGACGAGAAATGTTCCCGGTTCGTTGACATTCATCACAACCCTTCACCCATTGATGTGCATCCTTGAACACAGTTGGCCAGTAGAACCCGACTTCTAGAACTTTTGTTGTCGTCTTGACTCCTCCAAAATGCTCGCCATATGCTGATGCGTGACATGACTGCAAAACAGTAGATTGTTCTATCTCGAGGACGCACCTCCGGATCATATTATCAATACAAATTTTAAACAGATAAGGTTCATCCTAGTAACACATGCGACAGTCACGGTAATTTTTTTTCTTTTGCACAGATGAGAGTTTATAGGGCTCTATACCACTTTCCAGGTAATTTTCAATGTCTTCATACCATGACACTTCCTCAAGGCTTGTGGCGAGTAGCTGATCGTCTGGAAAGGTTTCCAGAATATCCTCTGCCTCAACTGCATTTTCAGCTCCTTCAAGTCGTGACAGATGATCCGCAACTTGGTTCTCCGTGCCCTTACGGTCACGGATTTCCAAGTTGAATTCTTGCAGTAGCAGCACCCAACAAATCAGGCGCAGTTTGGACTCCTTCTTTTCAATAAAATACCCGAGAGCAGCATGATCAGTGTAAACAATTACCTTAGAGACGATCAGGTATGATATGAACTTGTCGAAAGTGAACACCACCGCCAACATCTCTTTTTCGATCACAGTGTAGTTCAGCTGAGCTCCACTCAACGTCCTACTTGCGTAGTAAATTGGGTGCATTATCTTTTCTTTCCGTTGTCCCAGCACTGCTCCCACTGCGTAGTCACTGGCATCACACATGAGCTCGAATGGTTTCTCCCAGTCAGGGGCAACAATGATGGGTGCCGTGACTAGCCTCTTCTTCAACTCCTCAAATGCTACCCTGGAATCATCAGAAAACACAAAAGGGTTATCTTTTTCTAGCAACTTACACATGGGGTTGGAAATTTTGGAGAAGTATCGGATGAATCTCCGATAGAAACCGGCATGCCCGAGAAAGCTCCTTATTGCTTTGACTGAAGTGGGAGGTGGAAGCTTTGATATCACATCAACTTTAGCACGATCCACCTCGTTTCCCTTGCTTGATTAGGATTCGAACCTACGACCAATCGGTTAACAGCCGACCGCTCTACCACTGAGCTACTGAGGAACAACAAACTTAATGTTGGAAGCCGACTCTCGTTCTTTGGACCAACCTATGACCGAATAAAAATGAGTTCGTCACTCTTTTTCACATACACGATACCAGGTGTCCCAAGACTATACCCTCTTGTACCATGAAATGACACTTTTCCCTATTAATTACAAGGTTAGTCTCAATACACCTCTTCAGCACTCGGGTCAGATTTGCTAGGCGCTCATCGAATGAGTTTCCCGCCAATGAGAAATCATCCATGAAAACCTCCATTATATCCTCAACCATGTCAGTGATATGGCCATCATGCACCTTTGGAATGTGGCCGGTGAATTGCATAGGCCAAAGGGCATCCTTCTGAAGGCAAAAATCCCATATGGACATGTGAACGGGGTCTTCTCTCTATCTTCTGGAGCAATGGATATTTGGTTGTACCCTGAGTACCCATCCAGAAAACAGAAGTGAGACCTCCCTGCCAGTCTGTCGTGCATCTGATCAATGAAGGGAAGTGGGAAGTGGTCTTTCCGGGTGGCCAGATTCAATTTCCTGTAGTCCATGCAAATACTATAGCCTGTGACGGTTCTTGTAGAGATCAACTCATTGTTATCATTTTTCACCACCGTCATACCACCCTTCTTAGGAACACATTGCACCGGGATAACCCAGTTGATGTCAGAGATGGGGAAAATGATTCCCGCATCTAACCACTTAATAATTTCCTTCTTCACCACTTCCTTTATGTTGGGGTTCAACCGTCTTTGGTGTTCCCTGGAAGGTTTGTGCCCCTCTTCCAGCAGAATTTTGTGCATACAATATGCCGGGCTGATCCCCTTAATGTCTGCCATGGTCCATCCAATGGCAGTCTTACACTCTATGAGTACCTGTAAAAGTTGTTGTGCCTGCATATCTAGCAAAGTGGATGAGATAATAACAGGTAATGTGGAGTTAGGTCCTAGAAATGCGTACTTGAGATGGGCTGGCAGTGGCTTTAATTCCAGCTTTGGTGGTTCTTCTACGGAAGGCTTGGCAGGCGGAGTCTCTCTCTTTTCTAAGTGCAGGGGCTCAAATTCAAGTGATCTCTGCCAAAAACCTCCGCCCTCAAGAGCCAACACCCATTCTGCCAATTCTTCCCCATTCACCTCATCCAAATTCATAAGACATGCAGCAAGGGGGTCCTCAATAGTCAGAGACTCATCATCCTCCTCTAGGATTACATCCACGGAATCAATAAGAGAACAATTGGCTAATTCACTTGGTCGCCTCATGGATTTCTGCACGTTGAATGTTATATCCTCGTCGTTCAACCTCATCTTGAGCTCCTCAGTTTCACAATCAATGAGATCTCGCCCTGTGGCCAGGAACGGCCTTCCCAAAATTATGGAAATCTCTTCATCCACCCTATAGTCCAGGATCACAAAATCTACAGGGAACACAAATTTCCCTACTGCACCAGTACATCATCCAGAATACCTGAGGGTCTTTTCACTGTTCTGTCTGCCAGCTGCAACAACATAGATATCGGTCTCGCTCGTCCAATCCCCAACCTCTTATAGATGTCCAGGGGCATAAGATTAATGTTGGCGCCCAAATCACAGAGTGCCTTGGCAAAGGCAAAGTTACCAATGGTGCAGAGAATTGTGAAACTCCCTGGATTAGACAACTTTTCAGCAAGGGGTCTTATCACCACGACACTGCAGGTCTGAGTAAGAGTCACTATGGCCAAGTCTTGGAAGTCGAATTTTTGGGACATCAAGTCCTTCATCATCTTTGCAACCATGCATCTCCTTCAGAGCATCAATCAAAGAAATATTTACCTGAATTTGTTTCAACAACCACAAGAATTTCTTGTATTGCTCATCTTTCTGGTACTTGGCCAGCCTCTGCGGGAATGGTGACGGAGGTCTTTTCTTCCCAATGATTTGGGCTTTCTCCTTGTCAGACACTACCTGTACGACCGGTTCCTAGGATGTCTCAACTTCTTTCTCAACCTCGATCTGTGTGTTGGTTTCTTCTTGGGCAGGCTGCATTGTCATCTTAGTCAATCTTGCTGAATCATCAATTTCAATGGGCATTGGAACAAGTGTGTCAGCCTGACTTCTTTCTTGAGCCATTTCTTGCTTCAAGTCTAAGTCTTTGCCATTGCGTAGACTCACTGCCATCAGCTGCTTTGGGCCCTGATCCTTTGGATCTACCTGAGTGTCTGCAGACAATGTCCCACGAGGATGATTATTCAAAGACATCGAGATCTGGCCCATTTTCACTTCAATATTCTTTATGGATGACTCATGTGCATCTACTATTTCACTCATTTTCGCAGTTGACCCAATAACTTGCTGCATCATTACTTCGAGTCTAGCAAACCCGTCTTCTTGTCTCCCCCCATGTTGTTGCTGAGGAGGGTGATAAGCTTGTTGCTGATTTCTGATTATTGTACCCCTGTGGCCTTTGGTAGGGTGCCACATTACCGTGAGGTAGCATGGCTCCCATATTTCCATTGTTGTGATGCGGCTGAACTGGCATGTATGGATGATTTAATTGGGCCCAATTCTGACCACCTTGTCGCTGGCCCCCATAATTAGACACATAATTGCCCAGTCGCAAGTGCGGGACCGCTCCTGCGGTCCCAAGCATCGCAGGTGCGACCCCAGGTGAGGTCCCCCCTTTCTCACAAGTGCGGACAAAGGTCCGCAGGAGCGGAACCGCAGGTGCGGTAATCCCTCCGCAGGTGCGACCCCATGTGAGGCCCCCCATTCTCGCAGGTGAGGACAAAGGTCCGCAGGAGCGGAACCGCAGGTGCGGTAATCCCTCCGCAGGTGCGACCCCATGTGAGGCCCCCCATTCTCGCAGGTGAGGACAAAGGTCCGCAGGAGCAGAACCGCAGGTGCGGTAATCCCTCCGCAGGTGCGAACCCCAGCCCCACTTGTCCAGTTTCGCAGGTGCGAGCCCCAGCTCGCAGGAGCGAGACCGCAGGTACGGTCCTCGAGCCGCAGGTGCGGAATCCCTGTAGGCCAGGCAGTATATATTCTTCAAAACTGGGGATTTCACCCCTCTCATTCATTTTCCACCACCATTAGAGACTTGTGAGCTTGGTAAGAACACACCAAGACCTAACTACTGTTAAGGTAAGTTAATTCCTTCCTAATACTAGTTTCATGCATGAATTATTAATGGGATTTACTACTAAATTAGTGGGAAATCAAGAATTGGGTAGTAAATTTAGGGTTCTTAAGAAAATTTGCGTATTGTCCGTTTAATGCTATGAATTCAAGTGGAAACTTCATATTAATGATCCTTAGGTTGTGGGTGAGTGATTCCTTCGAGAATTTTTGGGATTCGAGCGTGCGGGCCCGGGGTCAAATTTTGGTATTTTTGGAAAGATGATAGAAAATGTACAATTAGGCTTTGGAATTGGCTTATTGAGTAATTATTGATGTTAATAAATCAATTATGTCTAGATATTATCGATTCGGATTTGGATTCGAGAGGAAAGGCTGTGATTGAGGCTTGACTTGCATTTTGGAGCCGAGGTAAGTGTTTGGCCTAACCTTAGCTTGAGGGAATATGTATAGAGTCTTATTTACTATGTGTAATTCATGTCCAACGTATAGGTGAGGTGACGAGTACCTATATGTTGTGGTCAAGCATGCCCGTGGGTTAATTGTGATGAATCATACCGTGTTCTTAATATTCTATGTACTATGAGTAATTGGTGATTTAGAAGTGATACATTGATGTTGTTTCATGACGTGGGAAGTTATTGAGTTATTTGTTCAGTTGAGGCTTTTACTGTTGGAATTATATTTCTGAGCGAGTTTGGTTATAGTTGAGTCACTTTCCGGGACGATAGAATTTGATTGAGTATTTCTGTACACTTGAGCTTTCTTATTGTTAGGTTTCACATTATATGGTTGTTTTTTTATATTACTTACCGCACGAGGGGACATGCCGTGCCGATTGTTTATTATTTATCGCACGAGGGGACATGTCGTGCCGATTGTTTATTATTTATCGCACGAGGGGACATGCCGTGATGATTGTTTATTATTTATTGCACGAGGGGACATGCCATGCCGATTGTTTATTATTCATACACGAGGGGACATTCCGTGTCGAGTGATCTTACTATTTATGCACGAGGGGACATTTCGTGCCGAGTGATTGCGAGATTATGCACGAGGGGACATGCCGTGCCTTTTTTTTGTTCATTACATGTTCTGAGACGTTAAATTCCTGCTTTTACTTTCACATTTCAGTTATCACCCTGTTCTACTGTGCTAGTATTTGTTGCCCCTTTTATCCCCAGCATGTTCTCCCCGTATCTGTTTTACTTTTTTATTTCCGTCGATATTTTCCTCTTATTATATAGAATTGCACATGTATGTATATTGTTGTCGGTCCTAGCCTCGTCACTACTTCGCCGAGGTTAGGCTCGACACTTACTCAGTACATGGGGTCGGTTGTACTGATGCTACACCTGCACTTCTTTATGTTGTGCAGACTACGCAGTCGGACCCGGTGGACACTGACGGAGGGAGCATTCCATCAGACCCTTCAGGAGACATCGAGGTAGACCCGCAGACGTTCGTGGGCCTTGGCGTCACCTTCTACCCTTCTCTTTCAGTTCTGTCTTATTTTATAGTTTCAAAGATAGTCATATGTACTTATTTTCAGACCATTGTATTTAGTAACCTCATAGACATATCGTGAGTATGTGACACCAGCTCTGGGTTATATATATGGATTTTATTTCTAAGCTTGCTATATTATTTTGAACTTAGTTGACTTTCATATTGTTGACCACCGTTTCCTTAATTATCTAGTTCATTTTAGTTGTTAATGAGTTTATTTAGTTCAAACGTTGGCTTGTAGTGGGTTCAACGTTAGGCGCCATCACGGCCTGAAGGTGGGATTTCGGGTCGTGACAGATGGGTGCATTCCTGGTTGTCCACCCCGAATTCTATGCCATTTGTCAAGCAGTATCTGGCTTTCTCTCCATGATTTGCTCAAGAATGCTCCACCAGTTGAAGCATCAACATTTGCCTTCACACTATCTGCTAGACCCATGTAAAACCGTTGCCCCAACATCTGCTCTGGAATACCGTGGTGCGGACATATAACCAACATCCCTTTGAATCGTTCCCATGTTTCTTGTAATGTTTTCGTTGGTTTCTGTCTGAAGCTCAAGATCTCATCAATTTGCTAAGCTGTATTATTGGGCGGATGGAACTTGTTCACAAACTGCTTGACTAACTCCTCCCATGTAGTAATGGAATTGATGGGGAGTGAGTTTAGCCAAGTCTGGGCAGCTCCTGTCACTGAGAATAGAAACAACAACAATTTTATTGCTTCTTGAGTTACGGTTGGCTGCCTTTGAGTTTTGCAAATCGACAGGAAATTCTTCAAATGCTGTTGGGGATCTTCAATGTATGACCCCGAGAATAGTCCCTTGTTCTGCAACATGTTGTTTGTGATCTGAAAATATTCAGCCTGTATATGCGGGACTACTATCGATGTGGCCAAATTCTCCGTTGTGGGTTGTGCCCTATCATATAAAGGAGCCTCTGTCATAAGAGGCGCCACTCCTTGCGCAGCTGGGTCCACCACGTTGTCCCCATTGTTGTTCCTGTTGTTTACCAGATCTTCCATGTCTAGTTCAAGTTGTTCAGTTGATGGTTGTTGTTTGTTTTTCCGGTTGGCCCGGTTCACGGCCTTGAAAACTTTCTCGGGTTCTGATAAGGCTTCAGACACTTCACCAGTTCTCGATGAGTTTCTAGCATGCACATGTACAACCAAGTTAACAAACGTTAAAATTTCAATATATGGATTGAAGATGAAGAAAATTGACTACACTAAGAATTTTTGTATTTCTTCCAACTGTAATTAATAACACCATTCATTCCCCGGCAACAGCGCCAAAATTTGATCACGCCCAACTATGCCTTATAAAAAGACTAAGCGGACGTTGCAAATATAATCTGAGTATTTAGCCCAGAGTCGAATCCCACAGGGAATTGACCTATCAATTACTATTGTTAGACTCACTGAATTCTTAGTAATCAACTTCCCAGATATTTTGAATAACAATGGTTGATGTTTTACTAACTATAACTGAATAAAAGTACTTCAACTAAAAGCTAACTATGATTGGGTTGTAAACAAATAAGAGAAGGATCTAAGGTTGTGATTTCCCCTGTTGATGGAATCCCTTCCTGTTATGTTTCATATAGTTTTGCCTAATTGTCTCTATCAATCATGAGCACTCTTGTTACCGTAAAAAATCTCCCGAGTACTTACGACAATATACTAGACGCACTCTCCCGAGTTACGCTAGCTATCTTTTATTACAGCTCACTTAGATTTTACCCAAGGTTTCGTTATCCCTAATCCCACCTTTAAACCCTCGTTTATGGATCCCTCCTATACTTTGGGAGTGGTGTTGTTCAAAAACTAGCTAAATATTCACTCTTTCCCGAGTAGATACATACTAAATAGGCATAGTTAATTGAGGGCCCTTCAATCAACTACAACAAGAACTTAGTTGAACAAATAGAGGTTAAACTGGGAAAACTATATTAATATAACATGAAGTTCATCCTTCAACAGGTTCCACCAAAATCTTAGACTAAATAAATTAGCTACTCATAATTGTGCTGATAATAACAACAAGAGAATTCATCATAAATGGGAAAAACACAAGGAAGAAAGATGAAATTTGATGCCCAATTGTCCTCCTTGCCTCTTGCCTCTCCTTGCCTTGAACAAGACCTTAAAACCTTGATATCTCTTCTTTTGGGCGAACCGGACCTTTTATAGGTTAAGTGGAATTGTCCCCAAGCTTCCAATTTTACCCATGAATAAACGTGTGCTGGACAGGAACTAGCGCGATCGCGCTACTGGCCACGCTAAAGGCGATGTGCACTGTCTCTGACTGCTGGGCTAGCGCGGCCGCGCTCGTTGACGTGTTATGGATGTGCTAATGGCACTTCAATCTGCCTGCTGCACCTGGACTAGCGCGGCCGCGCTAATGGACACGCTATAGGCCGCGCTAATGGCGTATCATTATGCCTTCTTTCACACGCTCTTAACTCCGAGGGATCTTTCTTGCTTTAATTTAGCTCCAAACACCATCCTAGGTCCTCATAAGCACAACTTGATCCTGCAAAAGATAAAATCCACAATTAGAGCCATTTTAACGTCATTTAACCTTCCTAGGACAGTGAAGCATAATAAAGTTGGAGTATAAATAGACGGTAAACTACATGAATCTAGACTATTATCAGTATGTGTGATGTGAGAGAATTTGCCCAAACAACTAAAATATATATTTTGCGTCAAGTCAATGAACGTGTTTGACCAAAGAATTACAATATATTAAGCTCTAGTAATTTGTCTCTAGAGTTTATATTAACTGCAACATTCTGTTTGGTTTGCTTTTCGCAATTGATGTGCTCAGTATAGTTCCTTATTAGTTTTCTTTTCTTTTTTATATTGATTTTACTTATAATTATATACACACATAGAATTAAATTTTTTATTCTAGAGGTTCAGGATTTCGGTTTCAATCATTGAAAGTTTGAAACCCACCATCTTGTCTGAGACATGGGTTCATAGCTCGATTTTTCAGCAATTTTAATTAATTTTATACTTAAATCCATACTTAGGATAAAAACTATGAATTCAGTTGAACCCATAGCTAAACTACTGGATCTGCCCTGATTATATAATATTAGTTAGTTTAGACAGAATAAATTTTAGTATGGTACAAGCAGGATGAGAAGAAACTATAGGTAAATATATTGGTGCTTTAACGATGGACAGGAAGTGGAGTTAAATTTGAAAATATGATCGAGGCGGTAGCGTACATTAGATCGATAAAGGATATGTATGATGGATCTAAGACTCGGGTCAGAACCACGGGAGGTGACTCAGAGATTTTTCCGGTGGTTATGGGGTTACACCAAAGATTTGCGCTTAGCCCGTTCTTATTTTCCCTTGCGATGGACGCCCTGACACACCATATTCAAGGGGATGTGCCATGATGTATATTGTTGGTTGATGATATAGTTCTGATTGATGAGACGCGAGGCGACATTAATGAGAAACTGGAGGTTTGGAGGCTGGCCCTAGAGTCCAAAGGTTTCAAGTTGAGTAGGACTAAGACGGAATATCTAGAGTGTAAGTTCAGAAGTGTGACAGGGGAAGCGGACATGGTAGTGAAGCTCAACTCACAAGTCATCCCTAAGAGAGTTTCAAGTACCTAGGGTCAATCATCCAGGGAGATGGGGAGATCGACGAGTATGTCACGCATCGTATTGGGGTGAGGTGGATGAAATGGCGGTTAACGTCTGTAGTCTTGTGTGACAAGAAGGTGCCATCGAAACTCAAAGGTAAGTTTTACAAAGCGGTGGTTAGACCGGCTATGTTGTACGGGGTTGAGTGTTTGCCAGTGAAGAATTCACATATCCAGAAGATGAAAGTAGACGAAATGAGGATGTTGAGATGCATGTGCGAGCATACTAAACTAGATAAGATAATGAATGAAGATATTCGGAAGAGGATGGGCTTGCTCCCGTGGACGGCAAGATGCGGGAAGCGAGGCTTAGGTGGTTCGGGCACATGCGGTGGAGAACCATAGATGCCTCGATTAGGAGGTGAGAGCGGTTGGCTTTGGCTGATACGAGAAGAGGTAGAGGGCGGCCTAAGAAGTATTGGGGCGAGGTGATCAGGCAAGACATGGTGCGCCTTCAGATTTTCGAGGACATGGCTCTTGATATGAACGTGTGAAGGTCGAGCATTAGGGTTGTAGGCTAGGGGGTAGTCGAGAGCTTTTCCCTCTTTATATCGGGTAGTCTGATACAGTTTTGTCTAGGCATGTTAGCGGTCTATGTTGTTTTCACATTATTTTGTTGTTTTGCATAGTTTTGTGTTATTGCCCTTTCACTTATTTGTTGTCTCTTACGATGTTGTTATGATATTTCTTGCTTATTTGTTGTTACACGCCTTTTCTTTTGTTTCTTTTCTGATATTATTGTCTCTTTTGTTAGGCCGAGGGTCTCTCGGAAACAACCTCTCTACCCTTCCGGGTAAGGGTAAGGTTTTCCTACACTCTACTCTCCCCAAACCCCACCGGTGAGATTTTACTAGGTATGTTGTTTTGTTGTTGTTGATCGAGGAAAACCAACATCTCCCTGTTTTCAAATATTTTGGAGTAAGTCGAATCTCAATTATGTATAATTATTTCTTTCCGCTTGTTTACCTCGAAATACGAGTAACAATTAAATTTGTAATGTGGTTATAAGGTATTAAGGATACGTGATCTGATTCAGTACCAATTGATAAATTACAAGATAAATAAATGAATTTAAACGATTAAGATAAATCAAACCAGTGCCGTTGCCAGATATCGACCTCGATTGGAACATGCTTGAGGTCAAGCGTTTAGAACAATAAGAACAATAAGAATAGTAGTAAATTATAAGCAAGTAAAAGAGCAACGTATTATTATTTCTCAGTAAGTGTGTATGATATGTACTAGTACAAATGAACATGATTCCTATTTATATAGCAGAGAAATCCTAAATAAGTTATAACTCTAATTTCGAAAGTAAAATCTATGAGTGGTATCAATAATCGCTGACGGTTTTGTTAATCCCAAGATTTCCGCCGAGATTTGTGATTGATCACTGATATCTCGCTATTCCGTTGCTTGATGTTGATCTTGTCCAATATCGATCCTTCGATCTTCGTGTTCTTTGAGCTCGAGCTCACTTCGATATGAACTTAATCTCGAGGCAGACCCTCGAGCTCATAAAATTGGACGTGCTCGATTTTAACCGTATACAGATAGTCCTCACGTTTCTTAGAATAAAATGATAAGAAACGACTTGAGCCTCGATTCCCTTGCATATCGATCATGACGTTTTCCTTATGATGTAATCAGCGGATGTGACCGGAATGTCTTGTCAGTTCGGTTCCCTATATCATCAATGCATGCCAGACGTCGGTCGGCCAATAGTGCCACCGAACCGTCGCCACCAGCCTATAAATATCACCTCCTTCATTGATTCAAACTTTACTTTTGCTTTGATCAACATTTTCAAATTCCAAACCCTTCTTATCCTTCCTTTGTCGCCGCTTGCTACGCCTCCGTTGTTTCAACGGGAGCCACCAATTTCATACCTTTCTTCCACCTTCTACACATATACAAATGGCGAAAACCTCCAAGATTGTGCTGCAAAAATAGAAGGCTTCATCTTCTTCCTCCTGGTCGGCCGGTGATAAGATGCCGATAGAACCGTCCCCCCATGAATACGTTCCTAACCCATGTGTTCTCAAATATGACTTTAAAGTAGAGAACCCCTCATCGGTGCCGGGTCGATGCGAACATGTGTCGATGTACATGTGTTCGATTACTGAGGACCACGTCGAGGCCATGAAAAAGAACTGCAAATGGGGTTCGGAGGTACTGGTGCGCATTCCTACTCCTGAAGAGAGAATCACTACACACCTGAAAGGGTTCTCGAGTGTTTACACTTACCCCTTCATGCCGGGTCCCGTTGACCTCGTGATTTTCAACTTCTGCAGAAGGTACAAAGTCACTCTCGACCAGATCCACCCTTCACTATGGCGCATAGTGATTATGTTGCGCTTCTTCTTCAACGATACCGGGGGGTTGGAGTTCACTCTGAACCATCTTATACCGTTGTACCACCCTCGACTCTATCGAGGGCTAATTAAGCTTCACTGTCGAGCAACAAAGACTTTATTCCCGAGCATCGACGAGGATAAAGATCGAGGGTGATAAGCCGATTCATACGGATGAGGACCTGTGATATAATACCGAAGGAAAAGATGTCGTTCCCTGAGGAATGGAACCTCATACGTAAGTGAATTATTATTTTTTGATTTTTTTGTTTCTTTTGATTTTTCCTAACATTTATCTTTAATCATGCAGCTGTCCCTTGGATGCCTCAAGGGATGACTGATTTGAAGATTGGCTCCAAAAGCTTGCCTCTACTTCTACTCGTGCCGGGCGAGCATGGAGGGATTTGGCAAAGGGCAGGTGGGAGGCCAAGAACCATGGTAAGGATCTCTTCTTACGTATTCCGAAGTAATTTACATGCTTTGTTCATTACTAATCTTTCCTCATGTAGGTCTAACGAAAGATACCATTTTGAGGCTTTTGAGTGAAAGAGGAGAAGCCAAGTCTTTGGCTCCGAAGCCGGAAAAAGATAAGAAGAGAAAGGATGCCTCGCAGTCCGAGGTCTCCAAACCCAAACCTCAAAGGGTGAGGAGAAAAACGGCCCTTCTCTCGGCGGACACGGTCCAAAAGTTGAGAGATCAAGACGATGAAGAAGAAGAAGACACTTCGGCGCTGATGGCCCGTCCTAAAAAAGCCATCAAAATAGAAACTCCTTCCGAGTTGCCACCTGTTGCGGCTAAGCCTCTTGTCGAGGAGGCTTCGAAGAGAAAATCGGGCATGAATCCCGAATCTCAAGAGGTCGAGATCGTTTCTTGATCAACACCTTATACACCGGGCGAGACCGATTTTGAGACACTGAAGATCGTACAGAGCGCCCCGAGTGACCCTCTCGGGGCCATGAAAACAGGTCAATTGCCTTCAATGCTGGTCTTTTCTGAAGAAGCAATAAGGGAAGCCCGAGGGCTGCAGACTCCCGAGATTGGCGGAGGCTCTAGTGTAGGTGATCCTTTCCAGTATTGCTTTGCGGGGGTTCGATGATGCCTCTGACATTAATGAAGCTTCGATCCTTATGGCGGAAGCCCAACGTCTCTTTTCCCGGGTAAGTACCAGTCGCTTCATCGGTTACCTTTCTTCGCTTTTTTCTTTATAAATCTAACTTGTGTTTTCTTCTTTGTATATGCCGCCGCTAAATTTCGAGCTGAACTTAGTCAGTGCGAAGCGGAACCCTAGAAGGTCTCAGAGGAGAGAAATTCCTTGAAGATACTTTATGGCCAAAAGGACGAGGTCATAAAGGACCTTCAAGCGGACTTGGCCAAGGCTCGTGAAGAGGAGGACGAATTAGACAAGCATGTAACTACCCTTCTAATAAAGTATGGAATCAACTCGAAAGTGGAAGCTAATACTTCGATATCTCAGCTGCAGCAGAAGGTGGAAAGGATCGAGCTGCTCCAGGCAGAGGTCGATAATGTCAAGGTCGATTGTGATCGGTGGAAAGGGAACATGGACCGCCTTTCTGCGGGAAAGGAGGCAACTATGGCCAAATTATCTTCAGTCGAGGTCAACTTCGAAGTCTTAATTACAAAGGCGGCCCAGAACAAGAGGGTCGAGGAACTCGAGACTGGGCTTGCTGAAGCCAAGGTGGAAATCGAGAAGTCCAAGGTCATGGCGGACAAGTCTATCGCCATGTACCGGGCTAACGCCAGGCTGTTTAAATACAGCTAAGGGAGGCCTCCGACCGGGAGCTGCCGAGCAATGATTTGGCAAAGTGCCAATCCTAAAGGGAAACCCTCGAGGGGTTTTGACCTTTCCGAGGAAATTGCTCGGGCCAAGGAACTTGAAGCCGAAGCCAGGTGAATCGTACCCTCCGACGAAGAGGGCAGCCGAGGCGGGTTCGATGGGGGGCCTGTGATAGTTTCTAGGAGGCTGCAAACTGTAAAGAGACCTGGTCCTTTACCAGTTCCCTCAGAGATACCAACAGAGATAATAAGTAAAAGAGGCAAGGGATTTTTACGTGGAAAAATCCCAACTCAAAGGGGACAAAAACCATGATCTACACTTGTAGGATTTCAACTTCACTAACTTGTAATCACAACTATTACAAGCCACTTTGTAATGACACTCTTACAAAGACTTTAACACACTAACTTGTAATACCTATTACAAGCCACTTTGTCACTCACTAGTTACAAAGACTTTTGACTTATGACTACACTAGTCACAACACAAACGTAAAAGGTTTATGGTTTTGAGATTCCTAAAACCGTGCTTCTAAGAAAGCAAGTAGGATACAATGAAAAGCAAAATACAAGATTACAACTCAACTATGGACACCTAACAACACGTAGTGAAACCGGTCCGTCTTAGTGGAGTTGTCTTCTTGTTCTTGACACACTTGAGTCTTCAATGCTAGAGCACACTTCAATGCTTGAGAGAATATTTTTAATAAATGCTCAAGTGAATATCTTGTTTGTCTCCAAAAAAGATATTATAACCCTAGGACGTCCCAAGAAGGATGCCCATGCTTAGTTAGTACACTTTTCAACCAATGGGTAGTGACTGATGCACTATTACTACACTGTAGCATGTACAGTTGCAGACAGTCACTTTTCTGTCACAACTTTACAACTGTAGAGCTGACTTGTACTTCCGTCAGTGAGAATGTTAAGGGATCAGGTCCCTCAGTTGTTTCCTGTGGGTTCAACATTACACTGCCCAGATATCTTGAGTTTATGCTGAATGGTTGTGCTGGTTACGCATTAGGTCCTTTATCTGGTTCTATACATGAAAGTTTGTTAGATCATCAAAACAGTATACTAACCCATCAATTTCCCCATTTTGATGATGACAAACTTTTATAATTTGTTGATTAGTTATATAAACTAGCTTAACCAGATAAGAGACCAGAACCCCATATTGTTCCCCCTGTCTGTGTGCTTCCTCCTTAATCCCTACCATCATCAATTATTCTTATCTATCTTCCTACTTTTGGCATCATAAAAAGGCACAATCAGTCATAAATCATAAAGAAGTCCAAAAAAGCTAACTCATGCCCCTTGTGTGCACACAACATGATAGAGAACAAAATAAAAAGGCAAATAGGCAGTAATTAGAACATAAGAGAGGCTGATTTCCATTCTTAACAAAAGATTTAAATACAGAGAAGTCTTTGCTTGGGATAACAAAGACTTGATTTGGACTTTCAAAGGCGGGAGCAGTCAGGTGGGATCCAATTACCAATCACAAAAAAATAAAACAAGTACTAGCAACCACAACATCATCAAACAGACAGACTGGATAGGACGGAGACCTAGGGGGCACTAGAAGAGGAAGGCTTGGAGGAGGAGGCAGCAAAGGTCTTGAGAACCAAATCCATGCGAGCATTGGCAGATGTTTGTTCCTCGAGCAGTTTCTCCCGCAGGTTCTCAACTTGCTGCCTGAGCTCAGTGTTGTCCTTGGCCAAGCGGGCAACTTCTTCATTGGAGGAAACAACAGTACCGGGTTACCTAGAAGCTTGACCTAACTGAGTCTCAAGTATAGAAATCTGAGCCTTCAACCTCTTGATCACGTCATTAGCAACATTCAGTGCATTGATCAATTGGGATATAGTCGAAGTGCTTCCCCCAACTTTCTCAAAACACCCACACTCCTCTAAGGTCGTCTTCAAAAAGGTCTTCTTGTGGGTCCCTACTCGGGGGTTCGTGACAAGCACTTTGTAAAACTCAAATACTCAAGTAAGTAGGAAACCATACGGGATTCCATGATTGCCATCCTTGACCTTCACAACCTTCTGCATATGTTCAATTATAATAGCAAACAAGTTGATTGGTTTGAAAGAGTCAAGGGCCTCCATCAATGTCAGATCAGTTGTGGAAGCAATTGAGCGCCTCTCAGCATGGGGAAGAAGAACTTTGTTTACCAGTTCAAAAAGAAGCTGGTAAAGAGGTAACATGGCTTTCTTATGGACCCGTTCCCCCCTGCTGAATTGTACCCGGCTTAACAATGGCTCTTCTAAAATTCCCTTCACAAGCATTCGTATCAGGATCCACTGAAGACATTCCCTTAGCTGGATAATTTAAAACTATTCCCAGAGCAGCAACATCAAGGACAATATCACTACCCTCCACCAAAACACAAACATGACCATTAGCAGGAGTGAAGAAGGTTGCAAACTCCTTCACTGCATCCTCATACACCCTGGGCACACTCACATTGAACAGGTGATCCCACTTCTAAAACTCAATCATGTCCATACTCATTCCTGCCATCTCATGAATTTCTGGGTCAATCATTCTACCTCACAACACTTTATGACTTCGTACATTCTCCTGCCACTTCCCACTGTCACTTGGTACTGTTTTCATAGAACCAGGTCCCCCAACGGGTTCCAACTCTCGTTTCCTTTTTCCAGACACTTGTACAAACTTTTTCTTTGCACTTTTTGCAGCCGCAGACTTCTTAACACTGGCTTCACCAACCTCACATCTCTTAGGCTTTCCGCCACTTTTTATAGATGACACTCGCTGTTCCATTTGTCCCTCAACTACTGTTTCAGTGACAGACCTCTTTGACAAAGATTTCCTGCCAAGGAAATGGGTTCCTCTACTGTATCTTCTTCTACCTCAACCACCAGAATGGCTTCATCCACGACCACTTTCCCTTCCTTCATCAGTCTCTTCTTCTTCTTCTTCTTCTTACTTCTTTTCTTGCTCTTTGCAAGAGCGGAGTCAAGGGCTTCCTTCTTTTGCAACCGTGTAGATGGTCGCTTGACAGAGGACTCAGGAGCATTCATTTTCTGACAAAGCTTAAAACGGGTACTCAGAACCATTTCATCCTCATCATCGTCATTTGTGGGCTCAGAAGAAGGAGGAATAGACTCTAGAAGAGGAGTATAAAAGATGGGTTCCTGGTTAGTCCTTGAGAGAGGAGAACCAGGTTCCTTACCAGATTTTGCTTACACGGACTCATGGACGGGTGACTCAAACAGAACCATAGTCCCCTCATCTCCCAGGAAGGAAGGTTCTTCTCCTTGAGTCTCAGGTAGAGAAAGAGCGCCTTCATAGGGAAGGTTCTTAGAAGCAATGGCCATTATGTTCTCAACCGCTTCTTTTTCCGTAGACTCCATGGGAGTCGAAGAGTCAAGGAAAGAGGAGTTAAGGTACTGGTAGGGATCGTCCTCTCAGGCTTCAGTGGCTTGAGGAGCGTGAGTAGCTGGGGTTTCTTTTAGTGGTTCAAATGGAGAAGAAGGAGCAGTGGGTTTTGGAGTGGGAGAAGTTGCAACAGGTAGTGGGGAGGAATCAGGTAAATGAGTGATAGCTTCAGGGAGAAAGGATGCCTGATCCTCCGCTGGAGCAAGGTTAGAATCAGTGGTAGGAGAGAGAGAAGGTGAGTTTGTGGTGGCCATTGTTGGAGAGTGATAAAAAGCTTCAGTGTAGGAGGAGGTTCTTCTTTAGGAAAAGAGAGAATAAGAGAAGGTGTTCAAGAGCGGTTAGAGACTGAGGAACTTTATAAGGGAAAGTGTAATAATGAGAGGGAAGAGGAAGGGTTCAAATGATGGTAGGTGTTTGGGGAAAAGAAAACGTGCAGAGGAAGTTGAAAGATTTGAGTGATAGACGTGATAAACTCAGTTACTGAAAAAGGAAGATGATGTGGCAGCACTAATTAATTTTGTTTCTTTTTGAGAAAGGTAGAGAATACACATGACTACTAACCTGTGGTACAGGGACCATGTCCCGTACCTGTTTTCTTGAAAACATTGTTCAACTTTCTTTTGTTCTACAGTGCCATACCTTTAAAGTCTGTAATCATCATGTGTGTCTACCTGCAACGGTATTGATGTGAGTTAGGCTTAGTCAGAAACACTTTAGCTATCAGTACCTCAGAGTGACTCTCATAGCCAAGGTGAGGGAACCGGGTCCCTAATTAGGTCTCATCAGTCCCAGTGTCATTCTATTTTTATCAAAATGTTCCCTGTTGAGTGCCTTGGTAAAGATGTCTGCAATATGATCTTCAGTACAACAAAACTTCATGCAGATGTGCCCGTTTTCAACATTGTCTCTGAGGAAATGATGTCTCACATCAATATGCTTAGTTCTCTTGTGTTGAACCGAGTTCTTTGCCATGTTGAGAGCACTGGTGTTGTCACATATGAGGGGTACAAAGTCAATGTGTGCTCCAAAATCCTCCAATTGTTGCTTGATCCACAGCAGCTGAGCACAGCAAGATGCAGCTTCAACATATTCTGCTTTAGTTGTGGACAAAGCCACCGAGTTTTGCTTCCAGGTACCCCATGAGATCAGGAAGGATCCAAGGAAATGAGCCATCCCTGAGGTGCTTTTCCTGTCCACTAGATAACCTGCATAATCAGCGTCAGCATAACCAACAATATTAAAATTATCAGCTGAGGGATAGTACAGAACCAGGTCCGGTGTACCCTTGAGATAGCGCATGATTCTTTTGGCAGCCTTTAGATGAGA
The DNA here is from genome assembly GCA_005239495.1 of Nicotiana undulata. Lineage (NCBI taxonomy): Eukaryota > Viridiplantae > Streptophyta > Magnoliopsida > Solanales > Solanaceae > Nicotiana > Nicotiana undulata. The sequence goes on along the minus strand of ML260120.1, from coordinate 12,431 downwards.
CTCCTTGGGATTTGATTGGAATCTTGCACATAGTCCTACGCTGAACACAATATCTGTCCTGCTTGCAGTGAGATAGAGTAGAGAGCCAATGATTCCACTGTACATTGTTTGGTTTACAGGAGATCCAGAGTCATCCATGTCAAGCTTGGTTGCAACTGCAATAGATGTATCAATCACTTTTGATTCCTCCATGTCAAACCTTTTCAGCAGCTCCTTAATGTACTTCTGCTGGCTAATGCACGTTCCCTTTGAAGACTGTTTTACTTGGAGTCCCAGAAAGAAGTTCAGTTCCCCCATCATACTCATCTCAAACTCACTACCCATGATCTTGGCAAATTCTTTACACAATGAGTCTGTTGTAGCCCCAAAGATAATGTTATCCACATGTACCTGGACAATGAGCAGGTTCCTTCCCCGTTTCTTCAGGAACAGGGTGTTGTCAATCTTTCCTCGAGTGAATCCATTATCCAGCAGAAACTTTGATAGTCTCTCATACCATGCTCTGGGAGCTTGCTTCAGTCCATACAAGGCCTTGCCCAGTTCGAAGACATACTCAGGATGAACATGACTTTCAAAACCAGGAGGTTTCTTCACATATACTTCCTCCTTGAGAAAACCATTCAAAAATGCAATTTTCACATCCATCTAGAATAGAGTGAATTCCATATGAGATGCAAAAGCAATGAGAATACGGATAGCTTCTATGCGAGCAACAAGAGCAAATGTCTCATCATAATCAATCCCTTCCTCCTGATTGTATCCTTGAACAACTAGCCTTGCTTTATTTCTAGTTGTGTTCCCGTTCTCATCAAGCTTGTTCCTGAACACCCACTTGGTTCCTATGATGGTTCTGTTTGATGGTCGAGGTACCAAGTGCCAGACTTTGTTTCTTTCAAACTGATGTAGCTCCTCCTATATAGCAATGATCCAGTATGCATCCTTTAGAGCTTCCTTGATATTTTTTGGTTCTATCTGAGATAGGAAGGTTGAAAAGGCTAGGGAATTTCTTGTTTTGGATCGAGTTTGGCCTCCAGAATCAAGGGGAGTGATTATGTTATCAAGGGGTTGAGAGATTTTTTTGTTTCCAATTTTGGACTTGAATTTGACTTGTGGAAGAACTGGGTAGATCAGAAGAGTTTCCTTGCACTTCTTGTTCCGCTACCTGTGGAGTACCTTCCACATCATCTCCAACTCTTTCTTCAGCTTCAATAGGAGAAATTGTAGAACCAGGTTCCTCCTAAGAACTTGAGGAAGAGGTTGCATTTCCATCACTGATCTCTTTCATCTGACTCATCATATCAGCTTTACCATTTGAGACGTCAAATATCTCTCCAGGAACCAAAAGTGGTTCATTGTCTTGATCATCACCATTTCCTTCCTTGTTTGGGGAAGGTGTCTCATTGAATATCACATGGACACTTTCTTCTACGCATTGGGTTATTTACTTGTATACTTTGTATGCTTTTCTTTGAGAAGAGTACCCCAAGAAGATTCCTTCATCACTTTTGGCATCGAATTTTCTAAGTTGATCCTTCCCATTATTCAGAACATAGCATTTGCATCCAAAGGATCTCAGATGAGTTATCTTTGGCTTTCCTCCATTGAGCAATTCATAAGGAGTTTTGTTTAGGAAGGACCTGCTCATGCACCTGTTCACCAGGTAGCACGCCGTGTTGATTGTTTTAGCCCAGAAATTCTTTGCAATTCCACTGTCGATGAGCATTGTTCATGCCATGTCTTCCAGGGTTCTGTTTTTCCTTTCCACCACTCCATTTTGCTGGGGAGTCCTAGGAGCTGAGAAGTTGTGAGTGATTCCATTTTCAATGCAAAACTCATCAAATTTTGCATTATCAAATTCAGTCACATGGTCAAATCTAATGCAAGCTACCTTCAACTCTATCTTCACTTGGATTTTCTTGACAAATGCCACAAATACTTCAAACGTCTCATCTTTTGTTCTAAGAAATAGTGTCTAAGTGAATCTTGAGTAGTCATCCACAATCACGAAGATGTACTTCTTTCCACCTCTGCTTGGAACTCTCATAGGGCCACACAGATCCATGTGAAGGAGTTCAAGAGGTCTTGATGTGCTAACATCCTTCTTTGGCTTAAAAGATGATTTCACATGTTTTCCTTTGGCACATGCATCACATACTCTATGCTCTTTGAACTTGGAGTTAGGCAGACCACGAACCAGGTCCTTCGGTATCAGCTTATTTAGAAGGAAGAAGCTTGCATGACCCAACCTTCTATGCCATAGTTCCACATCATCATCAACTGCCTTTAAGAAGTTCACTTCACCAGCTTCCAGTGATTCGAAGTCAGCAACATAGATGTTCTTATGTCTCTTGGCTATCAACACCATTTCACCAGTTATTAAACTAGTAACAATGCACACTTTGGACAAGAATTCCACCTTGTTTCCTTTGTCACAGATTTGAGAGACACTCAATAGGCTATATTTAAAACCATCAACATAGTACACATTTTCAATTGAGTGCTCGAGAGATCTTCCAACCCTTCTAACACCGAGAATGTATCCCTTCTTCCTATTGACAAAGGATACATCTCCTCCTTGCATTTTTAATGAGAGGAAATCCATGGTGTTTCCAGTCATATGCTTTGAGAATCCGCTATTCATGATCCATTGTAGTCGAGTTCCTCTCGCTGATCCCTGCACAAGTAAGTCAAGGGTTAGACTTAGGAACCCAAACAAGTTTGGGTCCCTTGTAGTTGGGAAACAGGTGAATGAGTGCTCTTCTAGTCCATGCTGGCAGGAATTGATTTTTCTTGCTGGGACCAGGTCCCTGCTTGATATTTCTCTTGCCAACAAACATTTCTTTTTAACTGACTGATCCCTGACTATGAAACTTTTCTTGAAGTGCATGTTGTTCCCACAATGGGTACAAATCCAATTGTCTGGGACAGTGACATACTTGTTGTGAGGGTTGTAAGGAATTTTCTCCTTTTGGAACCCAATTCCCTTCTTGTTTCCACTGTTATTTAAGTACATGGCAGTGACAGCGTCTGTGGACCATGTCCAATTCAGTGATTTCTCAAGATCATATTTTAGTTTAGACATTTCAGCTTGTAGTTGCCTATTTTTCTCAAGCTCACAACACAGACTTGTTTTGACGTCATTCAGTTCTTTTTCAAGCTTAATGTGTTTCTCACTAGCTATCTCTTTTCCCTTCTCCATGCTTGAAGTACCGGGTTCTAATTTGAGTCCCTCAATAGTCTCTTCTAAGTCTGTGATTACTACTAAAAGATCATCTCTTTCTTGTTCAACAACATTGATTTTTTCAGCTAGAGTATTCTTCTCAGTGTTCAGGTTCTCCACTGTCTCCTTTAGGTCTACTACCACTACAGTTAGATCATCTCTCTCATCTTCTGCACTATTTGTTTTTTCAGCTAGTGTTTCCTTATCCTTCTCAAAGTTACTTATGGTGTCTTTTAGGTCCACAACTACCACCATCAAATCATCTCTCTCATTTTCTACATTGTTTAGTGTACATGTTAAGGATTCTTATTGTTTCTCAAGCTCGCTTATGGTTTCGTTCAAATCTACCACACACACAACTAAATCATCTCTAGACTGCTCCGTTTCTCCTAGCTCTATGATTAATGAATCCTTGTCCTCAACTAGACTGTAGTAAGCATCAATAAGAATATTTGCCAAAGATATTAATTTTTTTGAAGAGTAGGATTTCAAATTTCTCTGAACATCCCTGAAGTTTACCTTAACAGTTTCATCTCCTTCATCATCGTCGGACTAATCCATTAGCGCGAACAGTGAATCATACACCTTGGCCTCATTCTCTACTACCATCATGGAGTTGTTATCTGCTTCTGGTTCCTCTTTTGATTCACTAGATGAATCTCTCCAGGCAGCAAGGGCTTGCTTCACCACATTATCAGCTGCACTCTTCCGGCTGAATCGTTTGTCGGGGACCTGGTTCCTCTTGACAGTTTTGTCAACATTGTGCTTGTAAGGCTCCTACTTTAGTAGTGGACAGTCCTTGATGAAATTCCCCAATTTTCCACATTTGTGACACAAATCATAGTTTCTAGGCTTTCTTGAGCTGCCTCTTCTTGGTATCCCACCATTTATTTGAACCATCTTCTGGAATCTCTTAGTGAGATAAGCCATGTCATTATCATCTTCACTTGACTCATTATTTTCAGCTTGAAGAACCAAGTTCTTCTCCTTCTTCGGTTCTCTTCTCTCATTGTCTTTATTCTTCTTCTTCTTCTTCTTCTCATATGTTTTCAAGTTTCCAATCAACTCATCCATGGTTAGAGTTTGCAAGTCTTTAGCTTCAGTGATAGCGTTCACTTTGCTTTCCCAAGAGCTGGGGAGTACACTTAGAATCTTCCGAACCAACATGTTTTTAGGAATGACTTCTCCTAGTGAGTGAATCTCATTTATGATGGAGGTGAATATAGTGTGCATGTCCTGTATAGATTCATCATCCTTCATCCGGAACAGTTCATACTCAATGGTAAGCATGTCAATTTTGGACTGCTTGACTTGAGTCGTTCCTTCATGAGTTGTCTGCAAGGCTTCCCAGATCTCCTTAGCTGATTGATATGCTGAGATCCTGTTGTACTCAACATGTCCTATACCGCATACCAGGATTTTCTTGGCACATAAGTTCTTTTCCACTGCCTTCCTGTCAACATCATTAAAATCATTCCTGGTCTTGGGTACCAATAAACCTTCTTCTCCAACCTTATGCATGGGAACATGTGGACCATCACAGATGATGTCCCACAGTTCTGAATCTTCAGCCATTATGAAGTCATGCATACGAATCTTCCACCACCCGTAGTATTGACCATTGAATCTAGGAGGTCAATATGTTGATTGTCCTTCTTCAAAATTTGGTGGAGCATCCATTAGAGATCCTTTCTAGGTGTTAGCCTTTTAGAAAGAACCTACTCTGATACCAATTGATAGTTTCTAGGAGGCTGCAAACTATAAAGAGACCTGGTCCTTTACCAATTCCCTCAGAGATACCAACAGAGATAATAAGTAAAAGAGGCAAGGGATTTTTACGTGGAAAAATCCCAACTCAAAGGGGACAAAAACCACAACCTACACTTGTAGGATTTCAACTTCACTAACTTGTAATCACAACTATTACAAGCCACTTTGTCACTCACTAGTTACAAAGACTTTAAAACACTAACTTGTAATACCTATTACAAGCCACTTTGTCACTTACTAGTTACAAAGACTTTTGACTTATGACTACACTAGTCACAACACAAACGCAAAAGGTTTATGGTTTTGAGATTCCTAAAACCGTGCTTCTAAGAAAGCAAGTAGGATACAATGAAAAGCAAAATACAAGATTACAACTCAACTAAGGACACCTAACAACACGTAGTGAAACTGGTCCGTCTTAGTGGATTTGTCTTCTTGTTCTTGACACACTTGAGTCTTCAATGCTAGAGCACACTTCAATGCTTGAGAGAATGTTTTTAGTAAATGCTCAAGTGAATGTCTTGTTTGTCTCCAAATAAGATAGTATAACCCTAGGACATCCCAAGAAGGATGCCCATGCCTAGTTAGTACACTTTTCAACCAATGGGAAGTGACTGCCGCACTGTAGCATGTACAGTTGCAGGCAGTCACTTTTCTGTCACAGCTTTACAGCTGTAGAGCTGACTTGTACTTCCGTCAGTGAGAATGTTAAGGGATCAGGTCCCTCAGCTGTTTCTTGTGGGTTCAACATTACACTGCCCAGATATCTTGAGTTTATGCTGACCGGTTGTGCTGGTTACGCATCAGGTCCTTTATCTGGTTCTATACATAAAAGTTTGTTAGATGATCAAAACAAAATACTAACCCATCAGCCTTAATAAGAAGTTGCTCCTAAATAAGCTGAAGTCAATCCTGAGGCGGCTAGCCCCGATCGTACTTAGGTTTTAATTTCTCTTCTTTTTTGTAAGGCCTTGAGTGGACTCTTGTATATATTTTGATATATAATAGAGAAACCTTTCTTCGAATGCCTTTGTATGCTTCCAAGTCTAGATATGCTTTTTACCTTTAATGAAAATGATGAAAATTCTTATTGTTGGAGTCTTACTAACTTCAGTTCGAAGCCAAAGTAAACCCTTAAGTTTTTTGTTTATGCAAGGGTAAGTCCCCGAGTTTGAAATTTTTTTCGAGACTTATCTCGGGGGTGGATCGATCGAACCCTTAGGTGTACTATTTTTGTGACCAAGTTTGAATGAATCTTGAACTTGGGATAAAGTAAACCTTTATGTTTTTATCAAACGATTGTTAAGTTTTTCGAGCTTACATCAATATACCCTTTATGGTTTTGGGTGAATCTTCGAGCTATAATTGATTTTATTTAAGCTCGGAATAACGGAACCCTTCGGTTCAAATCGAGTGAGAACGAGGTCTCGAACTCTAATTGTACTGGCCCTTAGGCTCTTTTAGATTGGGATGATTCGGCCTCTAAAAATGGCTATTATTTTTCCCTTTTTGGGTAAAAGACTTAGTGAAAATTTCTTTATGTCTTAGCATATGTTTTTTATACCCATCGGGTTTTCCGAGGGTCCGATGATCGGAACCCTATTTTTTCTTTTGTGTCTTAACGTGTTTGTGTTAAGATGATTTGGTACCCCTTGAGGTTTTTCCGAAGGCCGATATTATCGAAACCTTTTAATTATTCAAGGGCTGATTTTATCGAAGCCCTTTTTTATTTGCTTTGCCGAGGGTAACCTTATTTAACCGTTTTTCAAATTATTTGAAGGCCTTTTGTTTGTAGCGGAAGTCGGACGTCCCCGAGCCGCGTTATTTTTGTTGTAATCTTTATATGGTTGTAACCTTTAATATGGTCGTAGCCTTTAATGTGGCCGTAGCCTTCGGGTATTTCTTTTGGACTTATTTCCCGATAACATTTCGAACTTGTACAAAATGTTAGTCCCCGAGTATGGTGGTCTTGGCCTATATATCGAAGGGTGCCTCTTTGAGGTCTTATGATTTCGAACTTAGATAGTTCGAGTGTGCAGTACCAAGTGTTCAAGGTATGTTTGTACTTGGACCTTGAGCCATTTTTCTTGCACAACATATCAGAATCATAAGTACATGACTCCTATAGTAGAAAATTTACTTTGAAACATGAGATGTTCGAGTTGAAGTATGATGACCTTAAGAAGTATGACAAGGGTGCGAGGAGGGCCTTTCATGATTATATAACAATTGTTGTCATCTTTATAGATCATGAGATGTTCGAGAAAAGAGAATGCTTCTTTGAATAATTTATACGCGCGTACATGTTTTGTTGTCGGACTCGGCTAATCTATATGGACACGGTTCATTCAACCGTTTGGCCCATTACAAAAATTTTCCTATCGAGACCCATTAATACTAAGTACATTTCTCGAACACATAACAACCGAGGGTGATGCCCCTAAGTACTCGGGGTTGATTGCAGAAAACCTTGCCGGAAATGTTACAGCCCATATTCACGTACGTTGGTTCATGCCATAAGTTAGTCGACGTAAATCGAAGAAGAGATTATCTTTGAAATGATAAGAAGTTAATCCTATTGATCTTAAATGATACAAGAGTGTATAAGGGTGATTAACAAGTATTAGAAGTTAAACGAATCAAGGATGTTGTAACTCGTATTTTTGGGTAAACCTAGGGGTGCTTAATATTATCAAGAGGTCATGTTTTAAGGTATTTGAATCATATAATATATGTATCATAAGTCTTGAATTCAAATGAGTTATGAAACAAAAGTCGACAAAAGTTATCGCAATTTATGTTCATAATTTTACTTAAACTTTAGGTCAAATATTATTAATATTTTCTCCCAATCTACTTGGAATTATGGGGTGATCTACCCACCAAATTTAAGATCTATGAGTCTAGTTTCCAACGCATTAAATGTTTATCAATACGACAACGGAGTAGAGAGATATAGGCATTATTGCGAGACTGCACAGGCTGCTAGTTGACAAGTAGGTGTGTCACCTACTTGGTTAAATGATAGCCCAAAAATAGGCAATTTAGGGTCGGCCAAAGAGACCATTTAAAGGATTATCTCCTTCAGTATAATCCTCATTATATATCACAAATAACCAGACCTAAACCCCTGCAAACTTCCTCCCAAAAATTATCCACAAACCCTAATTGATTTTCCCTCTCTTTCAAGTTCTAATTGGGGGTAAAACCTAGAGTTTGAAGAACCAAGAGAAGGGATGAGTTATCCAACAAGTAAGCTAAGTTTACTGCTATCTTTCATCCATTTTTTCTGCTGTAAATTTGATGTTTTATACGCTAATACCACACAAGAGGGGGGGGGGGGGATTTGCGTGGTGTCCAATTTTTTAGTGCAGCCTCTATAGAAGAACCTGGTTCTTCTTGGTGTTCCAACTTCTACTGTTTGCGGAAAAGTAATTGAAGAAATTAAAGAACACAACAATTTTACGTGGAAAATACCTGGCTCAAAAGGTAAAAAAATCACGACCTACTTCCCAGTAGGATTTTCCCAAACTCTTCACTACAACTCTGAGCCAAACAGCATTTACAAAATAAACTCTTTTGTAAACCTAAGGACTAACTCTAATCCCTTTGTGGCAAACTAGCCTCTAGCTAATTGCGACAAACTTCAAGTTAACTCTAACTTGATCAATGTGTATCTATTACAATTGCTTATAATAAAGCTGAAATATACAATATTTAATCACCTACTACAAACCAACTAGACTCAAAAGATAACAGATGGAACTGGTTCTTCTAGCTGGTTCAAGTAGCTTTTGTGTCGCACAAGGATTCTGCTTGCAAAATTGCTTTGGTAATTTTGCTTTCAGTTCTTGTTTCACTTCTGTCTTTGTGCGATCAATTCTTCAGCAGGAATGCTTCAACAATTTATAGAATCCGTAGTTGAGATGTTGTTGTTCAGTTCTAGTGCAACTCTTCCTTGGTGGAAGAGTTTGTGTTCATCTCAACTTCCTTGATTGCTTCTGTCCTCGCTGAATTCGAACTCTTTCTTCTTATCACTTTGCAACCTTTTCACTTTAGGAGACAACCTCTTAGTTCATAGATAATTCACATATCATGTTTATCTCCTGTGCATGTACGCTTCTTGTGCCAATGGGTCTGTTTGATAATGTTTGCCCTGATGGACCTGGTTCAACTGGGTAGGCATTTGTCAATCTTCAAAACCATGCAGTGACTTGGTTCAACGAATTCCCCCTTTTGATGATGACAAACTCTGTGCTCATCCCTGTACATACTTCAATCCAACATAGATACTTTGTAAAGTTTTTAAGCATTTATCATAGAGAGAACAAATATCACAAAAAACTTTAAAGCACATATCTTCCCCCTTTTGGCATCATCGAAAAGTTGCAAAATGATAAACTTACCAGAGTTATTAATAATTACTCATGGCCATTGAGGCAACTGCATGTGCAAAGCATGATTAATCATTAAAAAAAACCAATCAAATGTAAGATATTTAAGAAACTGAGACAGAATCGATAACCAAAAAGCAAATTCATTGATTAGATCATAGATCACCCATACACAAAATGAATTAAAAACAGTCGCAACCATGAGCAGAACAACAAAAAACATAACAAGATAAAATGCCAAACTGGTCATTGAAGGGGTTTTGGTGGCACTGGACTCCTAGGGTTGGGAAGGGGTAGATGAGGTTGTGGTATTGGCTTGAAGAAGGGAGAGCGTTTGTTGAAGAACACCCTCATTCTTCTCCTTCTCTTTGGATAATTCAGTTCTGAGAGCATCCCGCTCAGCTTCAACCTCAATAAGGCGATATTTCAATTGAAGGATCTCCGCATCCTTTATCTCACCTTCCTGCACAAGTGACATGACCTTGCTGTTAACAGGCAGTTTCCTAGATGAACCAGGTTCATCGTCAGGAACATTTACAATGTAGTCACAGGTTAGCAGTGTATTCTTCCCAAAATAGTCCTTAGTAGTAGTCATCTCAGCTTTCTTCACAGCAACCTTGAAATGGGTAAGCACAACAGTCAGAATAAATCCATAAGGTATAGCGTGTGCCTTGGTTCCATTCACAACTCTGTCCAAGAGCTGGATGATGAAAGCAAGCCAATTGATCTGCTTACCCCTGTACAAGCATTCCATAAGCGTGAGGTCCATATAGCTGGCAATGTGCCTTCGTTCTTGTCTTGGCAGCAGAAACTTGATCACAAATTCAAAGAATAGTTTGTGCTGAGGTTGCATCTCGCTCTTGAATACTGCCCTGGGCTCAGGTTCTTGTTCATTCTCACAGAAAAACCCGGTGATGTTGAGAGCTGAGGACATACCATCCAGGTTAGGCCATCTTTGCCTTGTATAATCATCATAACCCTTAACAGGGATATTCAGTATCTCTCCCAGCTCCTTAGCATCAAACGAGATGTCAACTCCTTGAACCCTGGTAGATACCCTGCCATCCTTGACAACTGCGTTGGCCATAAATTCAACCAACTCCTTCCTAGCCAGCCTTCCTTCCAGGTGAAGAACCATGCCCTTCCACCCTTGCACATCCAGGGTATCCATCAGGAAAATCATTCATGATTCCTCAAGATCTTTAACCATCTTTGCTTTCAAGATAGTACTCTTGCCAAACATGGTGAGTTTGTCAGTCTCTTCACCAGACTCTTCCTCTTCTCCTCCACTCCATTCCTCATCATCAGTAATCTTTACTTTCTTTGACTTAGACCTGGTCCTCTCTGTAATGGTTGAGGGTGTGACAGACACAGATGCTGACTTCTTGGAAGAAGTCTTAGCTTTCTTGGGTTTAGGTGTCTCAACCACAACTGGAGCAGGCTGTTCCTCATGATGGACCAGGTCCATCGCATCATCATCAATAGTAAATGCCTCAATAGGCTCTCCCACTTTTTCCTTTCCCTTGGCAGCCTTCTTCTTTTTGCTCTCTCTCAGAGCTCTTTCCAATTCTTGTTCTCCTTGCCTGACAACACTTCTTGTAGATCGAATCTTTGGGGCAGGAGCATCAGCAGATAATGAAGATTTTCTCTTCTTTGGGGGAACTGGGGTAGTAGCCTTTTTAGACTTTGGAGTTCTTTTCTTTTTGGGATTGTATGACTCCCCCAACTTCCTCAGCATCTCAGCCAACGTCTCTTCAATAGATGAACCAGGTTCATCTACTGATTGTTGTAGGCTCTCTAGACTTGCTGTTGTTTCCCCAGAAATGCTTCCCCCTATAGTTCTGACTTCTTATTCATCAATCACAGGAGCGGGGCCACAAATAGCAGAGTGACACCGTCCTTCCCAGATCCCCTTACTAAGCTCCCTTCTCCCTCTCTCTCAAGGTTTATATTTTTACCAAGTTTTCTACGCCTATCCGACACCTCTACATCCACAATCGACCCAACCAAAACAAATCTGTTCTCAGCCATACCAGTTGCAGACCCAACTTCAAGATTTCCCTGTTTAGTGTCATATGCACTTGGTGCTTCATCCTCATTAGCGGATTTGAAGGATTCACCGGAGGATTCAGAATCTTGGACCTTGCTAGCTTGAAGTATTTCTTCTAAAAATTTGGCACGAGAACCAGAAGCAACTGATTTTCTGGCCAAAACTTTCACTCTACGTGCCCTGGGGGCTGAAGTAGGGTTAGGTGTAGGTTCAGGAGTACGTTCAAGAACTGGAGGGTTTTGGGGGGTTGAAGATATGGCTGGAGAATGTGAATTGTATACTGATGAAGAATTAGAAATAGAATCACCGTCCTCATAATCATGGGCGGATAAGGAAGATGAAACAGGGGGTGGTGAAGACATTTTTATGAAGAATTTGGAGGAGAAGAAAGTTGATCAGTTTTGGTTTGAGAGGAATGAATAACTAGGTTCGACGATTATGCTTTTGAATAGGGGAGATAATGATGGCCTTTTAAAGATGTGGTCATTAATTGTACAACGGGCAAATGTATTAGTCAAGTGGTAGTCTAATCGTTGTAGGGGTGTCATTGATTAGACAGTTAGGGATCCCTAAATATAGGCTAATTAAGATACGACGGGACTCTTTGGAACTGGTTCATTTTAGGATAAGTACATAGAATTTGAAATGAACCAAATATAGATAGAGTCCTGCTCACGTGTGACTATAATTATTTCAATAAGTGTATGGAGATGAGCACGTACCTTGTCAGTCAGATGAACCAACAACGATGAACCAGGTTCTTGGTGTTAAAGTCTTTAATTTGCCTCAATTTACAAAGATAGAGAAACATCATTAGCAACCAGGGAATCATATTAATACATGGCAAGAGAGTATGACAGTAAAGTCATAATACTGAGAAATGATTAGTCTGGTTAATGATCTATTTTAGTGTTTCTAGCCAATTTTTTTCAATTTTTTTTTCCAACTAGGTGATCTTAATCATCCCTAATTCAAGCCGGTTTCTCTCAAAATGCTC